>PHNY01147515.1:42537-58362 GCA_003724115.2 Anethum foeniculum
GCACCAAAGATAGCATTGCATTGGACTTGCTCTAAGAATAAAACACATTGGTAGAATCTAAAAAGTAAAATTATGGAATCCTGCAGCGTTCTAGTTGTACAGGAATCTTCTTCAATTTGTCACAAGCAACTGCTTTATACTGTTTGAGAGAAGGAAAAGCTCCGTCTCCAACTTCCAATTCTTCCAAATGGGAGAACAAACCTAATTTTAAAATTTGAAGACTTGGGAATGCATTACGACTGCATACCATTTTGTTTCCCTGGTAAACATTATACAACTCAAGAGCGTTGAGATTCGACAAACTTCCAAGATTGGGCATGGGATCTTCTGTAAACTCACTATAGTGTAGACTTAAATCAGTGAGTGAATCTGGCAGAAAACATAGTTCTGATGAATCTTTTAGAGTACCCCATAAGACGACGCTCTTGAGAAGACTGCAACACGAGATTGATTTTATTGTTGGAATGACATCAGCATAAAAGTATAGGCTGAATGTTTGGAGATTTTTCAAGTCTGCTAAGGACTCCAACGTGTAACCATCATCATCTTCTGCTTCTTCTTCTACTACTCTTCTTTCTATATATAGTTTATGGAGGTTGGTGACATTAACAATATCAATCTTGATCCATTCTTTATAGGGTATTTTACCAAGAGTATGCAACTTCGTTTGGTGGTTACTTAAATTGAAACTCCCACTGATTTCGATGTCTAGACACCTCAACTCATGCAGCTCACATATTTCTATAGGAACTGTGTACATTGTATCTTCCGGACCCAGCAATGTTTGTAGCTTTTGCAGCTTACCTATACTTGGCGGAATTTCTATGTCAGAATAGCCATCACTACTCGATAAGCCCAAGTACTTTAATAGAACTAAATCTCCTATTTCTTCTGGTATCCTCTTTGACTCTACACTTGTCATATCTAGCACTTTGAGATTTTTGAATCTGGTGCACACCAACTTCATTTCTTGTAGTTCGACTTTGGCACTAAGATACTCTACTAGCCCCAATGAACGCAAATTTGAAACATCAAATCTACTCTCAACTAATTTCAAGTACTCACCTATGTCATTATAAACGACATGACGCGGTTGTCCTTCCAACAAATGGATGAGATCTGGATGGTGTTTAACCGAGTCGAAAACTACCAACAATTTGTGCTCCTTTGCTTTATTTATGGCAAGGTCACGTACAAGATCGTGGACCCGGACACTCTCCACTTCTCCTTTCCAATCCAAGCTTTCAACCTGAATCAAATTGCGGTTAATCAACTCATTTAGATAATCATCAGCTAGATCCTCCATGACTACTACTTCACCTTCATCAGCTTCTGAAATAAATTCCTCTGCAACCCATAGAAGCTTCAGTTCATGTGAATAAATCTCATGGTCTTCGGGGTACCTTGCCAGGTAGAGAAAACAGTCTCTCAACTGCGGAGACAAGTCATTATAACTTAAGCTCAGTATTTCTTCAATCTGGAATGAGCCACAATCCTTCAAGTGTCTCCACATGCTCCTTCACCTTTGACCAATAATCATAGCTCCTGTTTTGCAATAATAGGCCGCTCAGTATCACAATTGCAAGTGGTAAACCTCGACATTTACCAACCATCTCCCTTCCTAATTTCTTCAAATTTGAGGTAGTTGGTTCTGCTCTCTTACAGAACAATTGAAAGCTCTCATCTTCCGTTAGAAAACGGAGTTGATGTACAAAACATTTGTCATCAACCATCTTCGCAACTGTTTTGTTGCGTGTGGTTAAGATTATTCTACTACCGTTCTTCTGGTTTGGAAAAGCAATTTTAATCTGGTCCCATACCTTTATGTCCCATATATCATCAATCAACGCCAAATAGCATCCTCGATCTTGAAGCAGCTTTGGCAGGTACTCTAGCAAATCATGCTCATCCATGGTTGACAAATACTGTTCGTGCTCCGGTCCCATAAAAGACTTTACTACTCTCTTCAGAACATCTTTAATGTTATATTCATTGGACACACAAACCTTAGCACGAGTGTCAAATTCTCTCAACTCTCTAGAGTTGTACAACTTGGTGGCAAGTGAAGTCTTGCCCAACCCCCCCATTCCGTGAATTGAAATGACTTTGAGGGAGAGATCCTGGCTCTTAAGCTCACCCATCAAAGTTTTAATATCATCCTCGAAGCCAATCACGTCCACCTGGTTATTAATGGCGGTTGTTCTTAATAATGTTCTCTGTTTCTGCTGCACATTTGGAGTGGCTAAGATATTGTCAATACCGAACTCAATTCGCCTGTTCTTGATCACAACAATCCTTGTCTTGAGTAACTCGATATCCTTTCCTATATCAGAAACCATAACTTCTTTTCTGAACATGCAAACACAGGCCCGAACATGATCCAAGATACCTTGTTTTGGAGCTGCATGTTCTTGTTGGAGAGCATTGAAATGGCTCAGGATTGTTACGGCATCATTGGCGACATCTCTGACGTTGTTCACCCAGTTGCGGATTAGCTCCTCTTCCTGCCTGGATTCTGCATATCTTACTGCAGATTGGAGATAGCCCAATTCATCTTTGAGCCACCTTACATTCTCTTTCACTCCTACTAGAATGTTAACTTCTTGTGCAATAAATTCACCAAGCTTTTCGATTGCAAAAGATACGATTGCATCAACCATTCTTCTCAGGAATAACAAGAATAATACTAATCTGTATAAAAGTTAACAAAAAAAAAAAATACTGATCTGTTTAAGTGACTCAGGATGGCAGGTCTACTGCAGATTTTATGACTTGCATGTTTTGTTAGGCCAAATGTAAACTTTATGCATCACAGAAACATGGATCTGACTTCTGAGATTATTTATGACGGTAGACATTTGACTCTTCATATTTGATGCCGTGTATTGTGTCCCTGTAACATGCTTTCACTATTTGTTTATCAATAGATCGGCTACTTTTATAATTTTAAAATGATTAATTAATAGCTACTATAATAATTAAAAACATGTTATCGGTAATAACGATTGCAGCTATAATTATTTGTAAAATTCAATTCAATCTAATCAACCCGATCTCTAAACTCATATTTATTCAATAAAATTAAATTTAATAAGGATTTGAAATTGGTCTGATCCAAAAATTACTCTGAACAGAAAATTATTCGAAATATAAAATCTAGCAATACTCTAAAATCAATTCAATTTATATAAAACCGAAATTAAACCTGAATTATATCTGATCTGACCTGATTATTTGATTATAATATAAAAGAAAGTTGATTCGAAACTAAAACGACTATCCGAATAGACAATTTTTTTGCAAAATTAAGAGGAAAAATAGTTACGAATTTTGTATTAAGTAATCTATTCAATTTAGGATACTTACTTAACTAACCTATTCAATTTAGAAAATCTACTTAGTTTTGGTTTAGATCATGAAGATAGAATATTATCTTATTTTTGATCCAACGGCTATCATCTATTTAATTCAAGATCTAACTGTCCTTATCAGAATAGACATGTCTAATATTAATATAACTACTGTCGGATTCTAAGTTCTTTAAGAATTATACTCTCTCCGTCCAACATTTGAAAATAGAGTGATCGACACGTATTTTAAAGCTATTTTCTAGTATAGTTTTATAAATTATTTCAAAAATTTTATTTTTTTTGAAAAAATTAAATGTAAATTTTTACTCAAAAAGAAAATTTTAAAGATAAGTTTTGAAATTATATTTTATATATACACTTTAAAATGCATGTCAATCCTTTTATTTAAAATGTTAACAATTGGGACTGAGAAATAATATTAATAAAAATCTATGTTATATATACTGATACAATATATGTATCAACAATGAAAAGTTATTTTCAGTAAAAAGTGGTAATACTCGTATCAAAATATCGTTATTTATTTTTATTTATTTACCTGTATTATTTTTTAGAATTTATAAAACAACTATCTCTTATATTGTGTCTATAATATACTTTTAAGGTGATTGTTTATATCATTATCAATTAAATATATTATTAGGATTTAAATTATGTTAAATAGAAACGTATTTTAAAAAACATTAGTACGAAAGTAAGTATATATAATCAAATTATATAATTGATATAATATGAAAAATTAAACAATTTTAAAAAAATATATATTATATTAATTCAAAATAATTAATATCATTCTTGGCAAAACCTAATAGTCCTAATTATATACTTATTATATAATATGTATAAGTGGAATCTTATCTTTTTGGTAGTTATGGTCACTGATTACTAGTGTAATAAGGACCATTAGATATTAAAATAAATAGATGATAGCCGTTGAATTAAAATAAAAGAATATTCTATATTTTTATGATCTAAATCAAAATTAAGTTGGCATCCTAAGTTTAATAGATTATTTAAGTAGATATCTTAAATTGAATAAAATAATTAATGTAAAATTCGTAATTTTATTTTCTTTTCAGTTTCTGAATAGTTTTACATAGATAATACTTTTTAAATGATCATTGAATTAAAGATTATTTAGTGAGTTTTGTGTGGGCTGTAAAATCGACAAAATCTGACTTCTAGAACTCAAGATAGAGCCAAAATAAATCAAATGAAACCTGATAAACTATTTTTAGGTTCGATATACTCTATACTAACATATTTAAATTTATTATAATTAACTTCATATTAATAAAAGCTAAAACTTAGAATCTTATTATTAAAATATGAATATATAATATTCATAATTTCTTACAAATATAAATTTATTATTCAACTTTAAGAATAAATTAATATAATATTTATATTAGTAAATTTGAGTACATTAAATAAAGTCTAATATTTAATTTATTATTTTCAAATATATTAACAAATATTTAGCAAAAAAATATATTAACAAATACTTTAATCAGGAGTTGAGGAGAATTTTGAGATTAAGCTCGCGAAAAAGTACGTGTAATGTATTAAGTTTTGATGAAGGCGAAAAGAAATTGTTAATTATTTCTTGATTTATTATTTAGTAATACGCTTTATTATCTTTTGGGCAAAATAATTAATCTCTGCCAGGTACTTTTTTATAATTCGTGTTTTTACGATTTTTATGAACACGTCGAAATATTCTAATTTTTTTAATATATTATTATAATTACCGAAAAAAATATTAAAAGAAACTTGTACATTACACGGACAATAAGCGAGCATGAAAAAGAAAAAAAAAAGCAGCTAAAAACAATCCAATAAAAAGAAGTACGTACCACAACACCGCAAAATAGCAAACTGCATGATAATTTCAGATTATTATTAACCAAATATTCAAAAAAAACATAGATGACATAACAGGAAAGAAAAACATAGATCATAGTTCGAATTTTTTAATCGAGCCTGGGCTACATGAGCTGGATGGACTGGATTTGGAGGAAAGAAAAAGAAAGAGAGTTGGGCTCAATGTTACGATGGACTTGGACACAGGGCTTTCTACATGTGATTGCACTGAGTCTTCTTCTTCTATATTGGCTAAGCTTGCAGAGCAAGCTAGCCAGACGCCATGAATTGCTTAAGTTGGAACTGTAGGGGCCTTGGGAAAGCTCGTACAGTTCGAGTGTTGAACGATCTTGTTAGAGATCATAATTTTGATGTGTTATTCTTAATAGAAAATATCTCAGATGTTGCAAGAATTGAAGAACTTCGTATAAAGTTGGGTTTTGCAAACTGTTTTGCTGTGGATAGGTGTGGGAGAAGTGGTGGTCTTGTTATGTTATGGAAAAGTATAGCAGAGTGCAACATTTCTGGCTTTTCTCAGAATCATGTCGATTTAGTTTTTTGTGAGCATAATGTTGAGAAATGGAGATTAACTTGTTTTTACGGGTTTTCTGAGAGAACAATGCGTAAACAGTCGTAGGATCTTATCTGTAGATTAGCTAAAGTAATGGATCTCCCGTGGTGCATTATGGGAGATTTTAACGATTTGCTCTATAAGTCGGACAAAAGAGGGCCTAATCCTCATCTAGAATCGTTGATTATAGAGGATTTCAGAATGCTTTGGATGATTATTTGCTATCAGAAGTGGATCTTCAATGGGGCGTTTTCACCTGGGAGAAAAGTCGAGGCAAGGAAAATTGGATCCAAGAGAAACTGGACAGAGCTTTTGCAACGCTGGGTTGGTGGAATTTGTTCCGCTGTGCTAATTATCTCTTGTCTCCACAGCTGTTTCAGACCATGATGCTATTTTTTTGGAGATGATCAATGTCGAGCTTCCTAAAAAATCTTTTAGATTTAAGTTTGAGAACACATGGCTTAAGGAGCCATCTTTTATAAAGGACGTCATTGGTCACTGGGATCAGCTTCCATCTATGCATCTTCTTCCGAAATTAATGGCTGTATCGGAGTATATGCAGAAGTGGGGAAGGAAATTTTTTAACAAATTCAAGGAGAAAGTTAAAACTCAGAAGGCACTTATTGACTCACTTCGTAACAGAATGGATGATCAAGGCATAAGGGAAATTTCTGGAAGCTAGAGACAGGTTGAATGAAATTTTACTTTGTTAACTATGAGTAGCACAAATAACTAGACAGAGGGGGGGGATGAATGGATAGTTTTAAAATCGGTATGGGTTTTTCTTTGAGATCTGTTTGCTGTTTTTTTTTGTGCTGTGTATGCATGCAGAAATGTAAAAACAAGAACACACAAAGATACTACAATTCACTTTATACAAGTAAATCGAATACTACAGCTACCAGAATGAATGTTCTGGCTTCGAAAATAAAAAAACTGAATGTTCTTTGTTTTTCTCATAGAGAAAGAAAAGATTGATCTGATTTTCTATTGTCACTCACTCTCTTTTGGCTAATGAGAATGTGCATGATATATATCACCTATACAAGACTAGTGCACATTCCCATTTTACACAATTGCCCTCACTGCAAGAACGGTTGTGACAGCTTAGTACTGAGGTACGACTGTGCAGGTTAGGACCACCAAAAGATTCTTCTTTTCCGTTTCTTCCTCTCCAAGTTGAGCTGTAGATTTCCCATCTGTCTCTGGACCACAGACCAGTACAGATGCTTCCAGTATTTGTCTCCACTTTTCTTTATCTTTGTACCTTCATTTGTCTTGTTCAAATATGGCAATGTATTGATGTAGTGAACTCTAGTCATCCTTCTTACCAGACAGATCAGCACAGCTATTTTGGACTTTGCGATATTCAGACTTCTCTACATAGTGTGCATAGGACTTTGCTACATGGTGCAGAGGAGTTTGCGATATAGCTGTGCTGAGACTTTGTAATATGGCTTTAAGGACTTTGCTATATAGCACTTTGCGACATGACTTGAGGACTTTGCTATATGGAAAGAACTGGACTTCACGACATGAGCATTGAGGACTTTGCGATGTCAACACTCCACGATTCAGCTTTGAGCACTTCACTACATAGGCGATTCTGACTTCTCTTCATAGGGTCTTAGAAGCATTTAGCATTTTATTTCTGCTCAGTAGATCACTCTGCTGCATTAACAAATCTTGAACTTCTTCCAGAATGAAATACTATCAGACTATAAGTATCTACATTTGTGTATGCTAAAATATTCTAAGCTCATTATTAAAACTGAGCAATCAGAATAACCTATCTACATGATCATCAAGACAAGTACATTGGGAAAACAAATAATACATCCTAGTGACAAAAATCCCCAGGTTACAATGTGACTAAATCACAACTGGGTAGGCTTGTTAAATGTGATGTTCAGACATGCCTTGAACCCAACATACTTCATGAAGAACACTATTGGAAGCAAAGAGCAAAACTGTTCTGGCTTAAGGAGGGTGATGAAAATACAAGTTTCTTTCATGCAAATGCTTCAGCTAGGAGGAAAGCTAATAGAGTGAATTTCTTGATGACAGATGATGGGTCTAGAATTGATGACGAGGTAGGGATGACTGAGCTAGTTCTGAACTATTTCAAGTCTGTTTTTGCTGCACCAGGAGAACGAAGAACAAGGCACCAACTTTCTAGCCCTAGAACCATATCTCCAGACCAGAACGAGCAGTTAGTTTCGGAGATGACGTTCGAGGAATTCACTGCAGCCATGAGCCAGATGTATCCTAACAAAGCATCTGGCCCAGATGGGTTAAACCCAGCTTTCTACCAAAATTTCTGGAGAGTTATAGGGAAAGAAATTTTTGATTGTTGCAAAAATTGGTTACAAGGTAACTCCTTTCCAGCTAATCTTAATAACACCAATGTTGTTCTTATCCCGAAAAAAGAAAATGCATGTTGTTTGAAAGATCTAAGACCTATCGCACTTTGCAATGTATTGTATAAAATTATGGCTAAGGTCCTTGCGAACAGGTTAAAGAGATTTATGCCTCATCTGATTTCCGAAAATCAATCGGCGTTCGTGCCTGATCGATGCATCACTGACAATGTTCTGGTAGCTTTTGAGATAATCAATCATATGTGGAGTAAGAAAAGAAGCCAGGTGGGGGAGGTCGCATTGAAGTTAGACATAAGCAAAGCTTATGACAGGGTCGACTGGAATTTCTTATAGCAAAGAATGTATTCACTGGGCTTCTGTAATAAATGGATATAGTGGATCATGAGGTGCGTCACGACGGATTCCTACGAGTTTTGATTTAATGGTATGACTGTGGGTCCGGTTACACCAAAAAGAGGTATCCGTCAAGGAGATCCTCTCTCTCCATACCTATTTTTATTCTGCGTAGAAGGTCTCTCAAATTTGTTGGATAATGCAGCACAACAGGGAAGAGTTTATGGTAGTCGTATCACTCCGTCTGCTCCTGAAGTCACCCATTTATTTTTCGCTGACGATAGCTTTTTGTTCTTCAATGCAACAGTTGAAGAGGCTACACATATAAAAAGAATATTGGATGACTACGCAGTGGTTTCAGGACAGGGTGTGAACTTTGTGAAATCTGGAGTATTTTACAGCTCCAATGTGAGAAGAGACAAGCAGAATGAAATCTCTACTATACTGGGAGTATATAATGATATTACCTCGAGTAATTATTTGGGCCTTCCTTCTTTAATTGGAAGATCTAAGAAGCGTGTGTTTGGCTATTTAAAGGAACGTATCACAAAACGGATCGATGGTTGGAAATCAAAATCGATTCAAGAGCTGGGAAATCGATTCTGATAAAGAATGTTGCCCAATCATTACCTTCATACTGTATGACTTATTTTATGCTTCCGAAAACTTTGTTGCAAGAGGTTGAAAGACTGTTTAACGCATATTGGTGGAGTTCGGGCCCGGGCAACAATAAAGGAGTTAGATGGTTGGCGTGGGATGCTCTGTGTGAAGCTAAAAGTAGAGGTGGAATGGGATTTAAGAGCTTGCTGGGATTCAATGTCTCTCTTCTGGGTAAACACATTTGGAGGTGCATTCAGAGTCCTGATCTGCTTGTTTCTCGTGTCCTAAAAGCCAGATATTTTCCAGAAGATCATATTTTAGATGCAACGAAAGGGGTCAAGGCAAGTTTCATCTGGACTAGCATCTGGCAAGCTAAAGAATATTTAGCGAGGGGATACAGATGGGTTATTGGTGATGGTAATTCAGTTAGGGCAACCAGGGATCAATGGCTTGCACAAAAATTCGATTTTAAAGTTGACAGGCTTGCTATGTACGAAGGAAGAAACGAGAGGGTGGCCACACTATTTTACCCAGGAACTAAATTCTGGGATCCTGATAAAGTTCGAGAGTTGTTTAGTGACAATGATGCCAAAGCTATTCTGGCCACATATGTGCCTCAACATTCAGTTGCTGATAGAATAGTTTGGTCCCGGTCAGTAGATGGTCTATATAATGTGAAGACCGAGTACAGAGAATGGCAGTGTCAATCTTCTAACAGCTCGAGGAGCATTCAATCAGGTGGGTGGAGTAATCTTTGGAGACTGGCAATTCCTCAAAAGATTAAAATTTTTATCTGGAGACTTTGTCGTGATATCATTCCTGTGCGGATTAGGTTGAGGATTAAAGGTGTGAATCTTCTTATTACATGCCCTCTGTGTAGCAGAGATATTGAACATCTTTTGCATCTTTTCTTTGATTGCCCGTTTGCAAAGGGATGTTCGCAGGCTACTAATTATGAGTACGAAATGGAGACAGTGGATTCAGCTCCGCAATGGCTGTTGAATAAACTTGAACAAGCAAAGCATGAAAAGATGGTAAACATCTGTGTAGTTCTGTGGGGCATATGGTTTTGGAGGAACAAGAAGGTGTGGAATGATAAGGTAGTGAATCCAACCATCACTATGGAAAGTAGTTTTAGTCGATTGAGAAAGTGGAGAGGTGCACGTCAGCGAAGCCCTTTGAGTGTAGCATGTAAAAATCGACAAGTTACTGAAGTTAGGAGGTGGACACCCCCTATGGCTGGATCTCTAAAGCTCAATGTGGTTACATCTTTTTATCCAGGAGCTGATACTTTCTCTATCGGTATGGTCATTAGAAATCATGAAGGCTTGTTTATCGAAGGCAGGTGCATGACTTTGCCTCGTCCAGCGAATGTTTTTGAAGCGGAATGCATTGGTGTTAGGGAAGCTCTGTCGTGGCTAATGATTGTGGTAGAATCAGATTCGTTGCTAACGGTTCGGGCTCTAACTACTAGCAATGTTAATCTGTTGGAAGTAGGGCATGTTATAGATCAGTGTAAATTGCTTCTACATGCTCTTCCTTTGGTCAGTGTCAAACATATCAGGAAGTAAGCCAATAAGGTGGCTCATAGTCTTGCTAGGATCCCTGTTTGCTAAATTGCTTCGTTATTTTCTCATCTCCTCCTGTCCATTTGGTGGAGATTGTTTCGAATGATTTATTATCTTAATGAAATAGTTGTTTTGGTTAAAAAAAGGAATAAATAAATGAATGCAGAGAAAGTGATATTTAAAAAAAAAAAAAAACAGAGATGACATTTATGTATTCTTGCTTCTTCTTTTTTTCCTATCCAATTAATCAGTAAAAGCTTCCATCATATTAAATTTTTTTATTTAATATCTCCTTTCTTGTACACTAAATACTCTCTCCAATTCGGGATTTAAAAAATACATAAAATTAAATATTGAAAAAAATATATGAAAGACCATGTTAAAAATATAAATTTCTTCTAGGACCATTTTTAAAGCTTCCACAAAAAAAAATCCTACAAGTAAGCTCTGTAATATTTTTTTAATTTAAATTGCCACAAAACTTTTTTTGCTATCACTTGCACATTTTTTAGTTCTTTTTTTTCTCATTGGTAAAAATGTATGGTAAAATCAATCTTTTTTTGTCAAAGTTAAAAAAATGAAAAAAAATACACAGACTGTGAATGATACACACACTATATTGCAGAATCTTGGCGGCACTAAAATTCTCACCTTCTCTTCAGCTCAAGAATCAAATTCAACCCAATTGGAGCTCATGTGTCTTTTTTGACCCGACCCGGAAAACCATTTCTTGAAAAAATTGCTAAAGGTATGATTTTTATGAACAAACTTGGGTTTTGATTAATGTGAAGTTGAAATGTTTTATGGTTTTAATTCATTGTTTAGAACAAGAAAAGTTCTTGAAAGTTGTTGTAAATTTAGTAGTTTGATTAGACCATTTAGTTGTGAGGGTGTTTGTGTTCATTTTTCAACAAGGTCATGGCAAAATTTCAGTGGTAATTCTTGTTTTGATGCAAATGTGTGTACCCAATTGGTTGATAAGGATGATAGGGGAGATGGGTGTGTTGGAGATGGGAAAATGGGTGGTGGGGAATGTAAAGATTTGATTTTTAGTGATAGCGGAAGTTTCGGTTTTGAGGGTGGTGATGATAAGGATGATTTTGGGGGTGGTGGAGATGGTAGAGTGGGGAAAATGGGTGGTGGGGAGTGTAAAGATTTGATTTTTAATGGTGGGGGAAGTTTCGGTTTTGAGGATGGTGATGATGTTTATGAGGGTTCTGAAGACGAAGAGGGAGAGGATGGTGATAGTGTTGGTGATGGTAGTGATAATGATGATGAGTTTAGGGTGTTGGAGATGTACGATAGGAATAGGAAAGGAAGGGGGGATATTAGGAGAGTTGAAGTGAGGGAAGATGAATCGAGAAACCCTTTGGTAAAAGAAATTTGTAGATTGATAGATCGTAGGTCGGCTTGGACTCCGAAACTTGAAGGTGAGTTAAGGCATTTGTTAAGGAGTTTGAAGCCTCAGCAAGTTTGTGCTGTACTACGTGCTCAGGCGGATGAACGGGTGGCGTTGAAATTTTTTTATTGGGCTGATAGACAGTGGCGGTATAGGCATGATCCTATTGTGTATTATGCGATGCTTGAGGTTCTCAGTAAAACTAAGCTTTGTCAGGGTGCAAAACGGGTTCTTAGGCTCATGACACGAAGAAGGATTATGCGTAGACCGGAAGCTTTTGGTTATGTGATGGTTTCTTACAGCCGGGCTGATAATACGAGGAAAGCAATGCAGGTGTTAACGTTTATGCAAAAAGCTGGTATTGAGCCTGATTTAGGTATATGTAACACTGCGATATATGTTTTGGTGAAGGCGAAAAGGATGGAGAAGGCACTGAGGTTCTTGGAGCGCATGCAATTGGTAGGGATTACGCCTAGTGTTGTTACATACAATTGCTTGATTAAGGGTTATTGTGACGTGCAACGTATTGAAGATGCAATAGAGCTGATTTCTGAAATGGCTGCGAAGGGTTGCTCTCCGGATAAAGTTAGTTACTATACTGTGATGGGATTTCTCTGCAAAGATAAAAAAATCGAAGAAGTGAAGGGATTGTTGGAGAAAATGACAAGGGAACATAATCTGTTGCATGACCAGGTGACATACAACACACTCATACATGCGCTAACTAGGCATGGCCATGGAGATGAAGCTATAAGTTTCTTAAGAGAAGCAGAAGCTCTAGGGTTTGCCATTGATAAGGTTGGGTATAGTGCAATTGTTCACTCGTTATGTCAGGCAGGAAATATGGTCAGAGCAAAAGAAGTTGTCAATGAAATGTTCTCAAAAAGTTGCATCCCTGATGTAGTCACTTACACTTCTGTAGTAAACGGGTTTTGTCGTATAGGAAAGGTGGATCAAGCTAAACAATTAATTCAACAGATGCACAAGCATGGTTGCAAGCCCAACACTGTATCTTATACTGCTCTGCTAAATGGGCTTTGTCGGAATGGAAATACATCTGAGGCAAGAGAGATGATGAACATGAGCGAGGAGGAGTGGTGGACCCCCAATGCCATTACGTATAGTGTTGTGTTGCATGGATTTCGGAGGGAAGGAAAGTTGTCTGAGGCTTGTGATGTTGTCAGTGAAATGATTGGAAAGGGATTTTATCCAACTCCGGTTGAAATTAATTTGTTAATTCAGTCTCTTTGTAAGCAGGGAAGAGCTGATCTCGCAAAGTTGTTCATGGATGAGTGTTTGAAGAAAGGATGTGCTGTTAATGTGGTGAATTTCACAACTGTTATTCATGGTTTCTGTCAAAAGGATGACCTAGATGCTGCTCTGTCAGCATTTGATGATATTTATTTAAGTAACAAGCACCCTGACACAATCACATATACAACCATTATTGATGCATTAGGAAAGAGAGGTAGAATAGAAGAGGCAACTGAAATGGCATATAAAATGCTCCATCGAGGTTTGCTTCCTACCCCGGTTACATACAGGACTGTGATCCACCGGTTTTGTCAGCATGGCAGGGTGGATGATCTATTGAAACTGATCGAGAAGATGCTATCGAGGCAAGCATGCAAAACAGCATATAGCCAGATTGTTGATAAACTTTGTACCTTTGGAAACCTTGATGAGGCTTATAAGCTATTGGGAAAAGTTTTGAGGACAGCTTCAGTGGTTGATGCAAAGTCTTGTCATTTACTTATTGAAAGTTATCTGAAAAATGGAAATGCATTAGCATCCTATAAAGTTGCTTGTCGAATGTTTGGTCGCAATCTGGTTCCTGATTTGAAGTTGTGTGAAAAGGTGTGCAAAAGATTGATGTTAGATGGAAACGTGAAAGAGGCTGATAATCTTATGCTATGTTTTGTTGAGCGTGGACGCATGTCACCAGAGCGTATGCAGGATTTTCAAGCCTAGAGAGAAATGTTTAAGTGTGAGTTTATCAATACGAGGGAGCATTACATTAGAAATTTCTTCGAAGGAAATACTGTCAAGGATCACAGTGGGGTACAGGTACACTTGGCCAAATATATTCTTTTCTGCTACTTCACCATAAATTTTAACCTTTCAAGGAATGTTGTAAGTTGAACTTTATCACAAAATTCTGCAATTGATTCATTTTTCAGTTTGAAGTTGATAACTATGCCAAAGTTGCAGTTACTATAGGCATAGGTTCTTATTTTTCCCACTAGATATCTGTTCCATAACTTTGATTACTGACTATGTAGATAAAATTCATCAATCTGATCAGATGTATATCCCTTTGCAATTTTAATGGAGCCAAGAAATCCTGACAGTTTTACCTACTACTTGAGAAATACATGTGCTGCAATTGGCCATGGCATCATATGCTTTATTTGTTTAAAAATTGTATATAAAGATTACATACATTACCCGGAGTGCTCCACAGTCCACATAATTCGAAACCAAAAGACAAACAGATTTCTGAAAAACTATAGCTGTAGCAATGTACGAACTATAGCTTCACTAGGATACCATGGACCATTAGAACGACTACTAATGTCATCTTTCTTTTTGTATACCCATAATTAGCAAAACATTGAAAACACAACCTTATAATATTGGCAATACACAATAGCTCATTAAATAAAGTCCTTATAGTATTAATATCATTAATGATAAATAAAGTTAATTTAGAAGGGTTACATCTATACTGTATCTCTTACAAATTTAAGTAATATACTGTTTATAATTGTTTTCAGGGTTTTATAAGACTAGAACATGTTTTTGGCTGAACCGATTAATTTTTTCACCCGAACATAGAATGGCAACTATGTCCAACCAGACCCTGGTTAGGCTGCTACTGATCAGAGATTACTATTGCAATATATTTCCTTTTGGAGAATACTGCTGTTGGACGTTAACTAAAAGATCAATGGACATAGTTTCTACTTTGTAGGATTCTGCGGAATGTTTTGTTTGCAATTTCAATTATACGTCTTTTGACAGATATGTCAACAGGAACTTAGAAATTGACCCACCATGTGATAGATCATTGGCTACATATAGGAAGCCGAATAGTCACTGTAAACACTATTCGCGGTTTCATAAAAAAATGTACTTGTGTGTGAGTTAGTCTCGATTTTGCGAAGGTCTTTTAACAAATTGAGTGTTAAAATGTTGCAAAACCATATCTTGACAACTGGCAAAAAATGTCAAGTTCTTGATATATTTTAGCATAAACAGTTTTACAAGTATAACATTTTGTATAGCACAATCTTTATAGCAAATTTACTGTGTGAATTTAAGAAATAGTATGCAATACAATCATGATGGAAAGATTCATCTCCAAAAGTGTCTTTCTTATTATTAGCAAATTTAGTGTTTAATTTAGTATATTAAGAAAAACATTTTTCAAGATCACTTTTTTCATCTAAGTAAAGAATAGCTCTGTACTGAATAAAATTGCTTGATGGCTATGTGTGCTATGTGAACTAACTTGAACATTAATTATATAAACAGGCTGAGGGTACAGTATAACTAAATAACCTATATATTATACTCCCTCCGTTTCACAATACATGTCCACTTTAGAAGAAATTTTTTGTTTCAAATTAGTTGTCCACTTCAACTTTCAATGTAAGTTTATATTTCCAAAATCAACTCTACACCACCTATCTCTAATTTATATTTCCAAGATCAACCATATTCCACATATTATACT
>PHNY01147519.1:5486-16152 GCA_003724115.2 Anethum foeniculum
TTATTGGAGTGCATTTTTGAAAGAGGTTGCCGGAGGAGAGATAAAATAAAAAAATAATATATATATTGACTTGGCAAAATTTGGCAACCTTCTTAACAACCTTAGTATGATAAAGCTGGGCTGGAGGGTGTGTCATTAATAGAGAAAAATAGGTTAATGAAATTGGGAAAGTATCTCAACTTAAAATTCCACTTACCACGTTTAACAGCTGGATAAAGACCATATGATAATTTTGCCAAACAGTCCACAGGAAACTTCATTCTCAATTTTAGCTCATATAAGTATATTTTAAGAGGAGCCAAACAGGCACTAAGTTTGTTGCACCGTTTCAAGAATGTTTAGCTGAGTTTTTATCTGATGACGGTGAAGATCCTGTTTCTTGCTTGATTTCAGATGCTGTTCTCCACTTCACCTCTGTGGTTGCGGAAAGTTTTGAGCTTCTACCAATTGTGTAAAAGACTGGTGGAGTCTCTTCTTTCTTGGCTATAGCTGCTTTCCCAGTTTTACAGCAAAAGGATAATCTACTCAATCAAGGTTAAGATTTTGCTCAAATAGTTGTATGGTATATTGATATATACTATATAGTTTTCCTTGATGACTAATTTTTTTTTTTTGTCTGTAATTTACTTAGATTCGTGATTAGAGGAACTTGTTCCAGAGCTGCCACCACTAAGCGTTAAAGATCTTGATTTGATCAAGACAAACAACACTGAGACACTCTATCAACTAGTAGAAGGCATGGTAAAAGAAACAAAGGCTTCATCAGGGATCATCTGGAACTCTTTTGAAAAATTTGAAAAACCGGCATTGACAACACTTATGCAGGACTTTCCAATTCCGATCTTCCAGTTGGCCCGTTTCATAAATACTTCCCAGCTTGTTCTAGTAGTATTATCCCACATGATCAAACCTGCATTCTTGGTTTGACAAGCAAGAATCCAAGTCTGTAATATACGTCGGCTTTCGAAGCATCGCAGAGTTTAGTGATAAATAAATTTTGGAAATAGCTCGGGGTCTTACAGTTAGCAAGCACACTTTTCTATAGATCTGACTGGATTGAATCATTATCAAATGGTTACCCAGAGATGTTGGATGGTCGTCGGGGTCATATTGTAAAATGGGCTCCTCAACAGGAAGTACTAGCTCATCCAGCCATTGGAGCATTTTGGGCACATAATAGATGGAATTCGACACTAGAGACTATCTGTGAAGAGATACCTATGATTTGTATGCCTTGTTTTACTAATCAAATGGTAAATGCTAGGTATGTAACACGTGTTTGCAAAAAAAGGTTAATGACTGTTTGCAGCTAGGCGGATCATCAAATAAGTCTCTTGAGGGCTTGGTACTTTTGAGAACCGGTCACTCCCTCGAAAGCCCATTTTTGTTCGAAGAGTAGTACCTTACATTATATCATGTTGAATGCCAGGATTTTTCTTCAAACTTTTGGTTCCTAGTGCAGTGGTTAAGGCTTTTGAAAGTGCAATTCTTTCGAATTTGTTTTTTTTTATAAAAAATAAAATAATAAAGTCTTGATTGAGGGCACAGCCCCTTAAGCCGCTTGCTGGCAGAGGATTGAGGTTAGGTGCCTGCCTTGAATTTATCTTGCAGTCATTCAATGTATGCCGCTTAACTAAGTTAAGATATAGCAGATTCAGTTGTCTCAGGGGCATACTTCGTAAAATTAAGCGGCAAACAATCTTATAACACATATGCTGACACATCTTGCTTTAAACATTCAGATATTTGAAATTCATAGGCTTAGACAGGTAAAACAAACCAGCCATTTTGTTCATGTAAATTGAGCTTAGACAGGTAAATTGAGAACTTTGACATTTTGTTGCAGCTCATGTAAAACAAACCAGCCATTTCTTATTATAAAGAAGTGCCAGGTACAAAGATTGTGATTTGCCAATAAATTACATAGGCTTAGACAGCAAGCTAAATTATTACATTTAATTGGTTTGCATGGAAATTTGAATGTGGGTTTTCTTCATACCAAAGAACCAAACATTAGGATATCCAAGTTTAGGCATGATATGCAGCCACATTCATCATCTTAATGTCCTTAATTAACTTGTTCAAATTATTGTGGGAGTCTCCACCTTGATTCACAGCTTTTCTAGCCAATGTTGCCATTTCCTTGGCTGATTTTGCAAACTCTTCCTTCCTCACCCCCATAACATCTCTAACAGCTTTTTCTATTATGAATCTATCACAAGTATCTTTTATATCCAATCCAAGCTTCCAAACCTCCCCAACAAATCTACTATTGATCTGTTGATCAGCAGCATATGGCCAACAAATCATTGGCACCCCTTCGCATATACTTTCTAAAGTTGAGTTCCATCCACAATGAGTTAAGAATCCACCTATTGCAGGGTGAGCTAGTACCTCTTCTTGTGGAGCCCAATTTACCGTATAACCTCTTGCCTTCGTTCCTTCCTCCAGTTCTTTAGGAAATTCTTGTTCATCATTATTGTCAGCCAGTAAGTCTATCCTAATTACCCACAAGAATCTGTGCCCACTGTTGACCAGACCATACCAAAATTCCATGAGCTGCTCTTTAGTTACTGTGGCAAGACTTCCAAAACTGACATATATGACCGAATCTAATGGTTGCTTATCAAGCCACTTGATGCAGCTCTTGTCCTCTTCCCTTAAACTGCTAGAAGAGCCCACTGTTGAAGAAGTTGTTTTCAGCTCTGTTCGGGCCTTGAGGTGTGCATGAAGTGGTCCAATCGTATAGATGTTTGGAATCTTAGTGCTTAACTGAGAAATGATTGGTTCATCAAGTTCTTGAAATGTATTGAGTATAAGGGCTCGAGCTCGAACAGTTTGCTGAGTTTCGATAGACAATATCTTGTAAAAACTACTTGTTTCATTAATGTCAAGATCACGAAACGGACTTGGCAGATCACGTTTTCTGAGAAAACCTTCCATACCTGGTATGCTCGTAACTGGAAAGTCCATGTCGTCTCCTACAAATAACAAAATTACATAACACTATCTCAAGAAAACTAGATATATGAAGAATATCAAGCACCCATATATCAAACTTAATTATAAGTTCTAAAACTTTTTTTTTTTAAACATCAGTTGGTAGCTAACCTTCAAAAGGACAGTCACCGGCTTCAACAATTTTTTCGGAGCAAAAGTAAGCCCAAAAAGAAGAGGCGCTAGCAGTACGAAAGTAGATAACAGGAACACCAGTCTCTTCCCCCACATCAAGTGTAAATTTCATGAGTCCATCTGTAATAAGACAAGTGACTAGCCTTCTTTGGTCCTGGACGGTTTAAATGTTTTCAAAGATTCGTACAAGCTTAGGAATAATTCTATGGGCTGGGCGTTCCCATGGGAGACGTCTTCGGGCAGCATTTGAAAACGGAACCCTGGATATTTTGCATACCAGGAAACAACGTTTGTGTTTAGCAGGAGGCGGGTATGGTTTTGGACGGTGATGAGATAGGTGACATGGATGCCCGCAAGGCATAGGAGCTCACTTAGTTTAAACATGGAGTTCATGTGGCCTTGCAAGATGAGCACATGAGTTGGGATAATTTGCTCTGCCATATTCAGTTTCCTTTACAGAACAAAATTTTGCAATGCCAAATTTTGTTCACTTTGTTGTTGTTTCTTGACAAAACTAGATTGCTTAAAGAAGCGGTCCTCTTTAAGATTGATGGCAACTGGTGAGGCTTAGACTAACATAGTCACGTAAGTTCAATAAATTTACACCACTTGATATCAGTCACAGTTTACAGAAATGCCAATAGAGTCACATGGATGTACAAGTATTTAATCTTACTCTAAAAACTATAGAAACCAGAAGTAAGTCACCCTCGTACCAATCACAATCACAATCACAATATGATACGTATATACAAATAACCTAAATTATTGAATATCGATGATGGATTATTGTAGCACTTGTGATAATATTCAATCTCAATGCTAAAATATCCATTTCCATGAGAATACATGGACAAATACTCAGCTGCAGCAAAATACAGAAACCAAAGCTATATAGCAACCTCTGTATTCAGAACTTTGATTAATCCTATGCTCATTACATCAATTTGCAGCAGTAAAATAGAAAAACCAAAGGTATACGGCAACCTCTTATGCAGAACTTCAGAGTAATCCTATGCTCATCATGTCAATTTGGTATTTCAAATCAGACAGTCCAAATTACCGTAAGAGGACACACCTTCACCCCAATGTTTCTTCCTAGCATATCGGCTCAGCTAACTTCCTAAACTCATCTCTCACAGCTACTATATAATCTTTGGCCATCTTCTTAATAACAGTTATATTACAAGTATTGTTCATATTGAACCAGAGTTTCCAAGACTCACTCACAGAACTACTATTACTCGTTAATAATATGAGGCCAATTTTCACTACAAGCAGATGAAGGATAACATAATGAACATGCCATTAACAAGAACTGATAACACCAATTTTCAAATGTATAAGAACTTATATATAAGATGAGGACACACACACCCAGTAATTAGAATTAGAAAAGGTCTGATGATACTTATACACTTCATTGATACTTGCATATTTCTTTCTTTAATTTGCTGGTGCTAGGCATATTAATATTGTCAACATTTTGTCGCAGCTTAGTAATAGATAAAACTGCTAGTCATTGGGCAAAACTGGCAACCTATCACTTAATTATATCCGGAGAGGAATATTTATAACAAAATTTGTGCTTTCTCCAATATAAAGAGGCAGGCTAGATAACAGTCCCACCTGCCTGCAGATTATGACAATAAAATGGTTTTGAGGAAATACAAGAGGACAGTGATAATTTTAACCAACTCAATGTCGGTCTTTAGGCATGTTGTGCAGCAACATTCATCAACTGAATGTCCTCAATCAACTTCTTTAAACTACAATATGAGGCTCCACCTTCATTCACAGCTTTCTTAGCATATGTAGCCATTTCCTTGGCTGATATGGCAAACTCTTCCTTCCTTTCCCCCATGAGATCTATTACAGCTTTTTCGATAATAACTCTATTGCAAGTATCTTTTATGTCCGGCCCAAGCTTCCAGATTTCACCAACTAATCCACTATTGATTTGTTGATCAACCATATGTGCCCAACAAATCATTGGCACCCCTTCGCATATACTTTCTAGATTTGAGTTCCAACCACTATGAGTCAAGAATCCACCAATTGCAGGGTGAGCTAGAACCTCTTCTTGTGGAGCCCAGTTCACCATATAACCTCTTGCCTTCGTTCCATCCTTCAGCGCTGCAGAAAACTCTCGTCCACCCTCCATAATCAGCCACGGAGTCCGGCCTAATCACCCACAAGAATCTGTACCCGCTATTGACCAGACCATGCCAAAATTCCACTAGCTGCTCTTTTGTTACAATGGCTAGACTTCCAAAAATGACATATATCACTGACTTCAATGGCTGGTCCCTAACTACTTGATGCAGCTCCTGTCCTCTTCCCATAAGCTATTTGAAGAAGTCAACGTGGAGGAAGTTGTTTGGAACTCGCTTTGGACCTTGAGGTGTGCATGAAGTGGTCCAATGGTGTAGATGTTAGGAATCTGAGTGCGTAAGTGTGACAGAGTTGGTCCCTCGAGATCCTCAAATGTGTTGAGTAAAGGGCTTGGGTTCGAACGGTTTGCTGAGTTTCGGTAGGCAATATCTTGAAAGCGGCAGCATTTATGTCAGGAGAACGGAAGATACTTGGTAGATCACGTCTCCGGAGAAAAGCTTCCATTCCAGGTATGCTCCTGGAAGGTCCATGTCATCTCCTATACAAAAGAAAAAAATAGAAACCACAAACTTAAGTAACTCAATTATACGAAGAACATTAAAAATCCTAATGTTAAACTTCACGCAATTTGTTTCTAAGGAAGATCCCTGTCCCTTACGAGGATTCAGATATAGTCCAGGCCTCCAGGGACTAGGGTAAAATGGTAAAGGTACATATCCTTCCCCTTTCATCACATGACAAGATCACGAGTGCTTGGTCCTTGCGTTAGAAAAAAAAAAACAAATATTCACTAACCTTAAAAAGGATAGTCACCGGCTTCAACAACTCTGTCTGCACGAAAGTAAGCCCAAAACGAACAGGCGCTAGCAGTACCGAAGTAAATGACAGGAACGACAACAAGCTTGCACATCCATCTTTCAGCAGGAGATGAACTAATCAGCGTATAAGAGTTAAACTTTTTCAAGAATATTAAACACAAAACTTGCCCTCCACAGTTGGACTTCATAATGTAAGACCATAATCGTTTTCACAAGTTGAAAAAGTAAGACAATATTGTTTCCAGTAAGGCAGTAACAGATAGACAATAATGGTGAAAAGAATTCATAAAACAGTTTTTAAGAAATGCCTTTAATTTACAGAGAGCCAAATTAAAGAATAAAACACAGAAGTTGTAAGAGATTTGATGCTTCAAGTTTCAAACGAAATATTGTTGGCGGTTTAAGATTTTAACAAATTTGATGTTTTAAGTTTCAAATTAAACTTTGACGGTCTTCGGGAGTTTAGGATTGTAACATACTAAAATCTACTGATTCTAAAAGATTATCCTACCTAGAAGCTGAAAGCTGAATACAATCCAACCTATTTTCCTCACAAACTTCTATCATAGAAGTTTTATAATATAAATTCGATTCCCTCCATGTTCATTATCTCCATCCAGTTGGAGCATAAAGCTTTAACATATAGTTAACGAAACAAACTGAGAGAGCTAACCTGCAATGGCAGAAGGTGCAGCCCCATCAGCAACAAGGTTTCAGTTGTGTGCCTTATTGCTTTTAATCAGTATCACAACAGTTTTGTGTCAAAACATAAGCTCAATAATAACAAAGCTGTGGGAAAAAGAAAGCAGCTGCGACATAATTAATCATAAAGCAGCCCTGTTCGTGTTCGGAGATTCACTATACGATCCTGGTAACAACAACTATATCAGTACAACCAACACCAATTTCCAGGCTAACTTTTGGCCGTACGGAAAATCATATTTCTCTGAACCAACAGGAAGATTTACTGATGGCCGCATAATACCCGATTTTATCTGTAAGATCATTCACACAAACACACACACACACAGCGCACACACGCGCGCGTACAACACACACATACACTACCTGTTAGCTAATTTAAGCAGACAGCTTAAGTTTTACAAGTGACAATTACTTTTTAGGTGAGTACGCTGGACTGCAGGTGATTCCACCATTTCTCCAACCCGGGAATCATCATTATCTTTATGGAGCAAATTTTGCCTCAGGGGGAGCTGGTGCTCTCGATGAAACAAATTCAGGACTGGTATACATATCTTCTAAAAAAAATGTATCTGCAAATTAAAGCTTTGTCATATAATCTTAAAATTTCATGAAATTGGTCAAATCTGTTTCTTCTGACAGGTGGTAAACCTCAACACACAATTGAATCAATTCAAGAATGTAGCAGATCAACTAAAGCAACAGCTAGGAGATGAAGAAGCTTCAGCCTTTCTCTCCCTTTCTGTTTATATGATTAACATTGGGATCAATGATTACTTAAGCACCACCAAGAGAGATTCTGAACAATATAGGAGCATGATCATAGGAAACTTGACCTCTGTCCTTAAAGTTCTTTGCTAACTGTGTACTTTATTTAATACTAGCTTGTTAAAATACCTTTGATACAGTATTCAACTTTCCTGATAATTGACAGGCAATATACAAGACAGGGGGAAGGAAATTTAGTTTTGTTACCATACCAGACTTAGGTAGTGTGCCACGCATAAAGGCACAAAAAGCAGTAATTCAAACTACCCGTGAAGACTTCTGCAGAGAAGATTTAACAGCACTGGTACAAGAACACAATAAAGCAGTTTCCGAAAACCTGGAGAAGTTAGAGAAGCACTTGAAAGGGTTTAAGTATTCCTTTTTTGATTTCTACACTACTTTTAATGACAGAATTGCCAATCCATCAAAATATGGTATTTCAGAAACTACTTTCAATGATATAACATCAATTTTTGAATGCACAGTGGTTACAATTTTTGTAAGGCTTAAATTGATGTCTTGTTTAACTATGTCAAGGTTTTAAGACAGGGGATAGTGCATGCTGCGGGAGCGGTCCGTACAGAGGAGTTAATAGCTGCGGGAGGATGAGAGACATAAAAGAGTATGAAGTATGCAAGAATGCTAGTGAGTATTTGTTCTTTGACTCTGCTCATCCCAGTGAAATGGCTAACCAGCAATTGTCCAAGCTAATGTGGGAAGGAAATTCCAGTGTTACAGGCCCCAACAACCTCATGTCATTTTTTGAGTCTTCAAATGAATCCACTTAAAAACGTCTGCTTGTATTGCATTTTCGGAAATAAAACCGCATGTAATTCTCCATGTTCCCTTTTCCTAAATATGCATGAATATTGTAACCTCGATCCCAAAGCATGCGTCTCTCTAGTACTCCCTCAGTCCCCCCGAGTTGTGTACCTCGGGGGACGGGGTCTTCATAAATTATTTTAATTTATTTTTTTTTCTAAATAAAAATTTAACATTTGAAATTTAATTAAAAAAATTTAAAAATAAATTATGAAAACATACTTTATATTCGTCTTTAGGTCTGTAATTCATTCCGAGCGAGCTAAGTTTGGAGTCGGGCGTAATTCGAGTCGAAGGTAATCGAGTCGAGCCGAGCCGGCTCGTTTAACTAATCGAGCCTAAACTTCTACCCGAACTCGACTCGTTTAATTTCATGAGTCGAGTCGAGCCAGCTCATTTAGCTAAACGAGCATGTTTTAACGAGTTGGGCGAGCCGGCTCGTTTAATTTTACACTTAATCGAGCCTAAAACTCTACCCGAATTCGGCTCGTTTAATTTCACGAGTCTAGCCGAGCCAGCTCGTTTAATTAAACGAGTCGGAACCTCCACCCGAGCTCGGCTCATTTAACTAAACGAGTCGAGCCGAGCGCATTTAAACGAATTCGAGCCGGGCGAGCTCGCGAGCCGCCCGGATCGTATACAACCCTATTCGTCTTAAAATGCGTGTCAAACATCGAAAAAAACATGTATACAAAACGGAGGGAGTAACATTTAGGGAAATTGTAAACAGTGGCGGATCCAGGATTTCATAGAGAGGGGGGCTTCACTGATAAAAATTAAATAATGAGCATCATATAGTTGTTAAGTATAGGTAATTTGAATTTTAGTTGGGTGGCCTTAAGTATAAATTTCTTAAATTTGTAAGGTTAATACAAAGATTACAGGGGCTAGGGTGGCTCAGGGGTGGGCTCAAGCTCCCCGATCCCCTTCTGTATCCGCCCCTGATTGTAAAAGAATCAGCCCCACCTAGCAGCAAGCTCCAATATACATTGCACTGTCTTTTACTACAAGGATTAATGTTTCTAAGCACGTACATGATTATGTATTTCAACTTTTTTATTAAAATGTATTATGCACTTAGGTATGGAAACATTTTTTTGCATACTGTGATGGAGAATAATTGATTTTGCAATATGAACACGATAATTGTTTTAAGTGATACAAAGAATATCATGGCTCACAATAATTCTGGAAAATAAAACAATTGATTTTCTCCTCTGCTTTTGAGGCTGCTATATAAAAGATTTGTTCAAAGTCAAGATAATAATTGAAATCTTACAAGAGATCTGATGCTTCAAGTAAACAGGTGAAATCATCTACAATATAATCCGTAAAGGCAAATGCTTCATCCACAAAATGGTATATAAAAATTTTGCACAAAATCATATGTGTCAAAATTTAGAGGGGTGTATTCATTTGAGATTTTAAAGGATCGATAACAATTCATGAATTTTATTAGAATTTGTAAATCTATGGATAGATTGTTTAAATTCCACACTGATTTTTATATGAACTTTTTCAATTCTATACAGATTTGGATAGATTTTAATGGATTGATTTATCAAGATTTTGGTGGACTAAACAAAATCTCATGGATTTTGTTGGGTTAATTTGTTATTAATTATTTTATTTCATAATGTCTTATATCAACTAATAATTATATTATAATTCAAAAAAAAAGAAGATTCAAATAGCAAGTTTAACTCATAACTTATTATTCGTTATGTTCCTCACACTTCGTATGTTGGTCTTCGTTATCTTCTTCATTTATCTTACGGGGCCTATCATCCGACATAGAATCAGCAATGTTAGCTCTCCAAGTATCTGCTTCCGTCCTTTGTCGTTGTTGACTTGAAATATTTGATTCAAGTTTATCATCCTCTATATTCGAAGATTGGTCATTTTATAATCTACTCACGTTTCACTCTAAAACATTGTATGATGTATAATTCAAAATCTCGATTCTATTAGCACTTAAAAATTTCACGAGAATTTATAAGTGAAGTTGACCGAACAATTAAATTAATAAAAATAAATGTTGCAAAAAGATTTCATTGTTAAAGAGAATCTAGTACGAATATTTTTTTTAATATAAATGAAATATTAATAAAATGTCATAAACAAAATTAGTTTTTAAAATATTTATATTAAATTTTATGATATTATAAAATTGATTTATAGATAACACAATTTTTTGATATTAGATTTGTGAACAACGAGAGAGATCGGGCTCATTGAAATTTGGGAGTAAACATGTTTAACGAGAGGGAGTTCCTCAAAATTTCATTTTAATTTGGGAGTAAATATGT
>PHNY01147519.1:16257-28605 GCA_003724115.2 Anethum foeniculum
TCCTAATTGAATACCCTAAAATTTTAAAAGACTTTTTAAAATCCAAATTAAATACTTTCAGATTTTAATAAATTATTTAGAATCCAAATTGAATACCCTTGAATTTTCAAAATCAAAAAAAATCCTTCAAAATTTTAATTGAATACACCCCACTTAATTGGAATGGGTCCCCTGTATTTACATCAATAGCACCAATTAAAATACCCCACCTCATATGTCATGTCATTTTGTGCAAAATTTTTGTATCCAATTTTGTGGACCTAGCATTACTCAGCTGTAAAACTCCCTTTTTAATTCCATTACAGCCTATTAACCTCCACTTTTTTAAATTTATAATGTTATTTAAATTCATTTAAATATACAGTATGACCTTTATTAACAAAAAAAAAAAAAAAACAATTTTCCTTAACTGCAGAGAACCTACCAAAAATTTCAAGAGCAGGCCAGATCAATAATAAAGTCAAATAAAATATTATATACTCCAGCAACTATAATTATCATGATTATGACATAATAGAGATAAGGAGAATCTATATATTATATATTATAGCAAACAAAAAAACTTATGCAGCTAGCAATGGCAGCAGCAACAAGTTTTCAGTTATGTACCTTGTTAATTTTTATTAGCAGTACTACAGTTTTGTGTAAAAGCATAATCAGTAGCTGGCCGTGGGAAAATGAAGTCAGCTGCAGCACAAAAAGTAATAAAGCAGCTCTGTTTGTATTCGGAGACTCATTATATGATCCCGGTAACAACAACTATATCAGCACAACCAACACCGATTTCCAGGCTAATTTCTGGCCCTATGGTGAATCTTTTTTCACCGAACCCACAGGAAGATTCTCCGATGGCCGCCTCATTCCCGATTTTATCTGTAAGATTGCACACAAAATTGATATTTATTATATTTACACATCATAAAACTAATTCATGCAGACAGCTGAGTTTCCGTAAGTTACAATTACTTGGTAGGTGAGTACGCCAGATTGCCGATAATTCCACCTTATCTCCAACCTGGGAAACATCATTTTGTTTATGGAGCAAATTTTGCCTCTGGGGGAGCTGGCGCTCTGGATGAAACTTATCCTGGATTGGTAAGTTTCTTTAATAATTGCAAATGTACAACCAAAAGCTTAATCAATTGATTCTAATGATATTACGAGATTAATTAATTTTGATTCTGCTATAGGTGGTAAACCTCAACACACAGCTGAATCAATTCAAGTATGTAGCAAATCAACTAAAGCAGCAGCTAGGAGATGAAGAAGCTTCAGACCTCCTTTCGCAGTCTGTTTATATGATTAGCATTGGAGGCAATGATTATTTGAGCCCCACCCGAGGAGACTCCCAACAATCCTACACTCAAGAACAGTATAGGAGCATGATTATAGGAAACTTGACCTCTGTCATCAAAGTGCTTATCTTACTTCAATTGTATATGTTATATCTTTAGCTCAATTTTTTAAAACACGGTATTCAAATTTTCTTGATGTTTGACAGGCCATATACAAGACTGGGGGAAGGAAATTTAGTTTCATTACCTTACCGCCCTTGGGTTGTTGGCCAAGCATAAAGGCACAAAATGCACTAAATAAAACCTACAGCGGAGACTTCTGCAACAACGATCTTGCAGCACTGGTACAAGAACATAATGAAGCAGTTTCCGAGAAGCTGCAAAAGTTAGAGAAGGCCTTAGAAGGGTTCAAGTACTCCTTTTTTGATTTGCACACTACTTTTAATGAAAGAATGAACAATCCATCAAAATATGGTAAATTCGAACTACTCTGTGATATCGCAAAATATAAATATGCCCTGTTTACCATTTCTAATGGCCTTAAATTGGTGTCCTTGTTTTAACTTGTTAAGGTTTTAAGAATGGGGACAGTGCGTGCTGTGGCAGCGGTCCGTTTAGAGGAGTCTATAGCTGCGGTGGGATGAGAGGGATTAAAGAGTACGAGCTATGTGAGAATGTCAGTGAATATTTGTTCTTCGACTCTAATCATCCCATTGAAAAGGCTTACCAGCAATTGGCCAAGCTGATGTGGGAAGGAAGTTGTAGTGTTACAGGACCTCACAACCTAAAGTCATTTTTCCAGTTGTCAAAGTTGAGCTAATTAGCTCCTCTGTAATCATTATCTCTTGAGAAATAAAACCAAATGTGTACGTCTCCGTTCTCTGTTCATAATTAAACAAGTTTGTTTACATGTACACGTATGTACATATACGTACCATAGACTAACAACTTTATTTATAAAGTGGAAGCTTTTATTATGTACACGAGCAGATTTGCGACAAAAGATATAAACCTCAGTGTACATTTTCATAAGCTATTTAAAATAAATATAAAAATCAGAAGCAACCAACCATACACAACATTTGACTACAGTAAATTATTTTGCCTTGGCAACTATAAAAGACAACAAGCTTGCACATCCATCTTTCAGCAGGAAATGAACTATCCAGCAGTATAAGAGTTAAACTCTTTTACTGGCACTTGCATACAAGAACATTAAACACAAAACTTGCCAATTCCAATCTTCATCAGGGCTCACCTGGAACTCTTTCGAAGAATTTAATAAACCGGCATTGGCAACACTTATGCAGGACTTCCCAATTCCAATCTTCCAGTTGGCCGGTTCCATAAATATTTCCCAGCTTGTTCTAGTAGTATTTTCCCGCATGATCAAACCTGCATATCTTGGTTGGACAAGCAAAGACTCCAAGTCTGTAATATACGTCAGCTTTGGAAGCATCGCAGCATTTAGTGATAAATAAGTTTAGGAAATAGTTCGGGGTCTTACAATTAGCAAGCACACTTTTCTGTAGGTGATAAGGCCTGGATTGGTTTGCGGATCTGATTGGATTGAATCATTACCTAATGGTTACCTAGAGATGTTGGATGGTCGGGGTCATATTGTAAAATTGGCTCCTCAACAGGAATTACTAGCTCATCCTGCCGTTGGAGAATTTTGGGCGCATAGTGGATGGAACTCCACACTAGAGACTCTCTGTGAAGGGATACCTATGATCTGTATGCCTCGTTTTACTGATCAAATGGTAAATGCTAGATATGTAACACATGTTTGGAAAGTTGGGTTACAATTAAAAGAAAGAGCACAAATTCAAAGGGACATTAAAAGAGTGATGGTGGAGATAAGGAAAAGAGATGAAAGAGAGGGTTGTACATCTGAAAGAGAAGGTTAATGACAGTTTGCAGCAAGGCGGATCATCAAATAAGTCTCTTGAGGGCTTGGTACTGTTGAGTAACCAGTCACTCCCTTGAAAGCCCATTTTTGAGTCGAAGAGTAGTACCTTACATTATATCATGTTAAATAACAGGTTTTTTCTTCAAACTTTTGGTTCCTAGTGCAGTGGTTAAGGGTTTTGAGAGTGCATTTCTTTCAAATTTTGTTTTTTTTTTTAAAAATTAAAGTCTTGATTGAAGGCACTGCCCTTAAGCCGCTTGCCAGCACAGGATTGAGGTTAGGTGCCTGCCTTGAATTCGTCCTGCAGTCATTCAATGTATGCCGCTAATCTAAGTTAAGATATAGCAGACTCAGTTGTCTCAGGGGCACACTTAGTAAAATTAAGCTGCAACCAATCTTGTAACACATATGCTGACACATCTTGCTTTAAACATTCAGATATTTGAAATACATTGTGACTTGTGATATTGTAAGTTATGATGTACGCTTAACTTTAAAAGAAATTTAACATTACTAAGAGACCAATCTTCACAATAAGCTGATAGAAAAACATGAGACACAGACAGCTCTATAAGTGATTAAATGACACCCTTAAAAACCCTTAGAATGCCCCCATTTCAAATTCAAGAACAGGTTTAACCAACAAAAAACCATCAATTATTAGAACACCTCGGAAACATTTAACGAATTATGAAACGAGGGTCAGAGAAAAACATTAAAGCTCACAAAAAGAAGCACAGAAATCTGGTGCACATGACAACTTTTTTAGGCCAGCGAGAAAAAAAAAAAGCAGTGCTCTGTCTTTGAAGAAGGTAGAGTATAATTTACAGTCAGGCCTCAGCTCAGCAAAAGGCCCCTGAAACAAACCATACTGCTGTCTTTCGTAGACAAATAAAAAAGGAATGTGCATCTGATTAAAATTTATCAGAGAGAAGAGGAGAAGATATCAAGCACATCTTGGTAGTTGTTAAATTTGAACACCGCTACAAACTTGTCCTCTTTCACCTTTTAAAACTAATCCATTACCCAGTTTTTCAAGTGTAGAACTAATAAGATAATGATACTTTATAAAATAGAAATTACTATCTGGAAAAGCCTGATGATAAATTATATTCGTCGCTGGTGCTAGCTGCCAGGTAAATTGAGAACTTTGACATTTTGTTGTAGCTCATGTAAAACAAACCAGCCATTTCTTATTATAAAGAAGTGCCAGGTACAAAGATTGTGATTTGCCAATAAATTAAATAGGAAAACCAAAGGTATACAGCAACCTCTTATGCAGAACTTCAGATTAATCCTATGGTCATCACGTCAATTTGGTATTTCAAATCAGACGGTCCAAATTACTGTAAGAGGAAACACCTTCACCGCAACATTTCTTCCCAGCGTATCAGCTCAGCTGACTTCATAAACTCATCTCTCACAGCTACTATAGAATCTTTGGACATCTTCTAAATAATAATTATATAACAAGTATTCTTCATATTGAACCAGAGTTTCCAAGACTCACTCACAGAACTACTATTCCTTGTTAATAAAATGAGGTCAATCTTCACTAAAAGCGGATGAAGGATAACATGATAAACATGCCATTAACAAGAACTGATAACACCAATTTTCAAATGTATACGAACTTATATATAACACGAGGACACACACATCCAGTAATTAGAATTATTAAATGTCTAATGATAAAACTGCTAGTCATTGGGCAGAACTGGCAACCTATCACTTAATGATATCCGGGAAGGAATATTTGTAACAAAGATTCTGCTTTCTCCAATATAAAGAGGCAGGCTAGATAACAGTCCCACCTGCCTGCAGATTATGATAACAATTTTGAGGAAATACAAGAGGAGAGTCATAACTTTAACCAACTCAATGCCGAGCTTTAGGCATTTTTTGCAGCCACATTCATCAACTGAATGTCCTCAATCAACTTCTTTAAACTACAATGTGAGGCTCCACCTTCATCCACAGCTTTCTTAGCTAACGTAGCCATTTCCTTGGCTGATACGGCAAACTCTTCCTTCCTCTCCCCCATGAGATCTCTTACAGCTTTTTCGATGATAACTCTATTGCAAGTATCTTTTATGTCCAGCCCAAGCTTCCAGATTTCACCAACAAATCTACTATTGATTTGTTGATCAACCATATGTGCCCAACAAATCATTGGCACCCCTTTGCATATACTTTCCAAAGTTGAGTTCCATCCACTATGAGTCAAGAATCCACCAATTGCAGGGTGAGCTAGAACCTCTTCTTGTGGAGCCCAGTTCACCATATAACCTCTTGCCTTTGTTCCTTCCTCCAGCTCTGCAGAAAAATCTCGTCCATGCTCCATATCAGCGACTGAGTCTGGCCTAATCACCCACAAGAATCTGTACCCACTATTGACCAGACCATGCCAAAATTCCACACGCTGCTCTTTTGTTACAGTGGCAAGACTTCCAAAACTGACATATATCACCGACTTCAATGGCTGGTCCCCTAACCACTTGATGCAGCTCCTGTCCTCTTCCCATAAGCTGTTTGAAGAAGTCAACGTGGAGGAAGTTGTTTGCAACTCGCTTTGGACCTTGAGGTGTGCATGAAGTGGTCCGATGGTATAGATGTTAGGAATCTGAGTGCGTAACTGTGACAGAGTTGGTCCCTCAAGATCCTCAAATGTGTTGAGTATAAGGGCTTGGGCTCGAACGGTTTGCTGAGTTTCTGTAATCAATATCTTGAAAGCGGCAGCATTTATGTCACGAGAACGGAAGATACTTGGCAGATCACGTTGCCTAAGAAAACCTTCCATGCCAGGTATGCTCGTGATTGGAAGGTCCATGTCATCTCCTGTACAGAACAAAAAAATAGAAACCACAAACTCAAGTAACTCAATTATATATGGAGAACATTAAAATCCTAATATTAAGCTTCACGCAATTTGTTTAAGGAAGATCCCTGCCTTTACGAGGATTCAGATATAGTCCAGGCCTCCAAGAACTATGGTACAAAACAAATATTCACTAACCTTTAAAAGGACAGTCACCGGCTTCAACAACTCTGTCTGCACAAAAGTAAGCCCAAAACGAACAGGCGCTAGCAGTACGGAAGTATATGACAGGAACACCAGTCTCTTCACCAACATCAAGTGTAAATTTCATGAGTCCATCCGTTATAAGACAAGTCACTGGCTTTGTCTGGGCTTTGCCCATCAGCAGATCTCTGAGAAATGTTTTTGCAGTTTTCAAAGATTGGTACAAGTAGTGTACTATATCAATAGAAAGGGCATTCCCAGTGGAAACGCTCTCAGGAAGCATTTGGAAACGGAACCCTGGATACTTAGTATACTTGGAAACAATGTCTGTGTTTTGCAGGAGACGGGTATGATTTTCGACAGTGACAAGATAAGTGACATGAATGTCAGCAAGGCACAGAAGCTCAGTTAGTTTGAACACTGAATTCATGTGGCCTTGTACAGGCAACGGGAAGATGAGCACGTGACAAGGGTTACTTGGACCTGCCATTTTATTTCTCCTTGTTTACAGAATCAGATATGGCAGCTCTGTTCGTGTAGTTACTAAACTGGATGGCAACTTAGAGCATCTCCGATAGGGGTTGCCAATTCTTACGTGGCATGGCACCCTTGGTTGCCTACCTATTGGAGTTATATTGTTATATTGTTGCCAAGAGGTTGTCTACCAAGGTTGCCAAAACTTGCAACTTCCTCGTTTAGTTAAATATACAAACTATTGTTCAAAAAACATATCCAAAAATAAAAAATTAATATATATATATATTGACTTGGCAAAGTTTGACAACTTTTTACACTTAAAACGTACACTGACGCAGTACAGCAAATTCTTAACAACCTTGATATCAATCCCAGAAGTCCAGAATGTACAAACATATTAGGTAGAGGGATGTATTGGATTAGGATTTTAAAAAATTTAAGTAGATTTCAAAAATTTCTTGGATTTTAATAAATTTTGGTAATCTAAGATTATATATGGATTTCATGTAGAGTTCGAGTATAAATGGAAGCAATATTACAAGCAATATTACATAGAGATTTTGAAAATATAAAATTCTTCAAGTCAAAAAGATTTTGAATAGCACCTAGATTGTTTATAATCCATAAATAACTTTTACTAGATACCATGGCTTTTCAAAAATTAGTTAAAATCCAAATTAAATATTTCAATTTTTTAAAATTTTTGGACATATAATCAGATTTTTCTAAAAAAAAATATAAACACAGATTTTAATATATTTATAAAATCCAAACACTTCATATCAAATATATTTAAATTTTTGAATATTATTTAAATTTTGACTCGATATCCCAAATCTTTTATAATCTTGATTAAATAATATCAAAATTTTAAAAATAATAATTTTTTTTATAAATAAACTCAGATATTAATAAATTTTCAGATAAAAAAACAATACATTATATCTTTGAATTTTTTTTTTAAAAATAACTCCTACATAGAATATCCCCTTTCTGGTAAGATTTTTAAGCATTAGGGTATAAACATTATCAAATTTTTATACTCACTCAGTCACCTTTTTTTTTTTTTTTTTTTTGAACAAAACTCACTCAGTCACCTTTTAGACATCATTTAAAATAAAAACGTGTTCCCTTATTATTTATTTTCATCTTTCATGCTGAATCAAGAAAGGAAAAAAAATGTCTCCCCTTATCATTTATTTTCATCTTTCACGCTGAATCAAGAAAGAAAAAGAAAAGAATGAAAAAATTTAGAGCCGGTTGCAATATAATGATCAAAATTTACTCCAGTTTTCAAAAAGTTGGTGAAATTAAGATTTTGCAAATAAGTGGCTAACTTTTATTTTTATTATACAAATAGATGGCCCTCCGTTAACCCATTTAAACATGATGCATTAGATATATCAACCATCCTCATGTTTATCGTGTTTTATCTCATCTTTCACAATCAGTTTCAAACAAATACCCTAATACCCTAATACCCTAAAATTCATAATTTTTATTTAGAGAAAAACCTTAATTAATGGACTGGTACATGAGGGATCCAGGAGATGTACATGTCTATGGTGTCAAAGAATGTTCTTCTTATCCAGGTATGTACTATTGAACTGCTAAAAGTAATGGTTGTGGAGTATTATAGAGTTGTGTGATTGTGTCTATATTTTACATGTTTTTATTCTTAGTAATGAAATTTTATATATATAATGTTTTTTTTGCAGTAAATTCTGAGTATTTTACTATTAAGATGTATCATGCTGGAGACTGGAATGAACATATGAATAATTATAAGGAAGGAAAAATTATTTATTTTGATATGTGTAATGGGGATAAAATGAGTTTCTTAGAGATACACCGTATGTATTATAAATGTTCTGGTTCAACTGAAGGGGCTATCAACGCATGGTATAAAGCATTCAATTCAACATTTTTGAGTACAATACATAGTGATTCTGATGTTTTGAAAATGGTTGAGACAACTGATAGGTGAGCAGGGTTCATTGAAAATTTTATCACACAAGACACAATTATATGCCCCTGCCCCTTTTTAGTAATACAGTGTCTTTTCTAGACCTCCTTAAGGACCAGGGAATGTAGCAGGCCATGTTGGTGTGAATGTAATAGGTCGTGTTGATAGTATGAATGCAGCTGGTTACGTTGGTGATAATATTGGACAACCTATCGTGGACACGAGTCCGTCCTTTGGATCAAATTCGAATGCTATTGAATTAATACCAGGTGCTTCACAATAACAGAAAAGTCCTGGAATTCAAGGAAGTGTTTTTTCACAGACATCAAATAAAAATGGGGGTTGCAAAGTTAAAAAGTGATCAGCAGAACAGAGTTACAAAAGGTTAAAATTGCAAGAATTAAAAGGGAAGGTAAAGAAGTGATGGTACGTGGAGCTGAGAATTTTTTGAACAAATAATATATGTTACTGGTTAAATCAAGATAGATTATGTATTGTGAAAACAATTTTAATTCCTAACTAATATCATATCAATTCGGAACCTATGCATGAAGACAAATTTAGACCATTTCTATTGAGTTTATGTAATGTGAACCATATTTTCTCCTAATCTGTATTTTTGATTAGCTCTTTCTTTTAATTTTACATTTTGGGAGATGGTTACGCCTTTTAATCAAGATATTACTTTATAATTGATTATATGTATATTCCAAATTGTATCATTAAAAAAAAATCATATTTAACTTTTTTTTTAAAATATAATTTTTTGAAATAAAAATTTATTCTGACATATAACTAGAAATGATAAATTGTCCTTGTAAAAAAAAAGAATGATAAATTTTAGCCTACTAGAAACTCAAAACTCACCAATAATTTATACAGTCCTGCTTTAAAAACATAAAATTTGAAGTATGTTAACTCCGTTTGTGGTGTTAACAGGGCCATCTTTTTGCATAATAAAAATAAAAGTCAGCCACTTATTTGCAAAATTTTAAGTGTAACCACCTTTTTAAAAATGGAGTAAATTTTGGCCATCATATTGCCACCAGCTCAAAAATTTATGTAACACAATATCAAAATAATTCTTCCTGATAAAATGATTAATCTTTTAAAACCAATATGTAAAATAAAGGGATTGGGTAGATCACCTAAACTCATATCCTAATTCATTTAATGTTATTAGATTTAGATTCGGATGAGCTTAGAATTTCCAAAATGATCAATTCATATTTGATATTTTTTACAATATAAAAAATATGCAACCATTAGCAGCACAGTAAAAACGCTATGATCAACTATCATACCAATACAAATTACTTTAAAACCATAATGTCTTCATAAATAAAGGAACGTGAGTTGTCAAATTTTATTTTCGCTTGAATACAGTCTATGTATATCAAAATTTTGAAAACAACTATGAATATATTGAAGCAATACGCTAAAATTTCAGTTTTATGGTAATATGTAGAGAAAAGCAAGAAAAACCGAAGCTATTCAACAACAGGCAGCATTCAGGTTAATCTCCTCAGTCCTCGTCACATCAATTTGATATCATGAATCAGACGTTCCAAATTACCATAAGAAGACCCTCCTTCACCCAAACATTTCTTCCCCAGCATAGCCATTCGATCAGCTGACTTGGAGAACTCATCTTTCCTCTCCACCATCAAATCTCTGACCATCTTCTCAACAATAACTCTATCACAGGTATCCTTCATATCAAGCCCGAGCTTCCACGCCTCACTCACAAACCTGCTATTTACTTGTTGATCCATAAAATAGGGCCAACATATCATTGGCACTCCTTCAATCACACTTTCTAATGTCGAGTTCCACCCACTATGTGTCAAGAACCCACCTACTGATTTGTGGGCGAGTACCTCTTCTTGGGGCGCCCATTCCACAATGTATCCCCTTTCTTTTGTTCCTTCTTTTAGATCTTCCGGAACTTCATTTTCTCCAGCAACTGCATCCGGCCTAATGACCCACAAGAATTTACATCCACTATTTACTAGTCCATACCAAAATTCCATCAACTGATCTCTTGTCATCAAAGCTAGACTTCCAAAACTAACGTAAATTACCGATTTCTCAGGTTGTGAATCGAGCCATGTGATGCAACTCATATCTTCCTTCCATAAACTGTTTGACGATGTTCCCTGTGCCGGAGACATCTTATCTCCAGCGAGTTTCATTTTTAGATGCGTGTGGAGTGGTCCAATTGTGTACAAATTAGGACAAAATTTACGCAATTGATCTAGAATTGGCCCTTCAAGATCCTCAAATGTATTGAGAATCAGTCCATAAGCCCGTGGATTTTCTTGAGATTCAGATTTATACAGCTGAATATTGGGGTGTGACAAATCCCCCGAACGGCAAAAACTTGGAAGATCTCTCCGTCGGAGAAAATCTTCCGTCCCAGCCACACTCTTAATTGGTGTATCCAAATCATCTCCTATAAGTTCACAACATAACATAATCAAATATCAAAACAAAATTTAATATATGTATACAAGTACATAAATCAAACTAAATGTACACATACTTTACATCTATTCTTACTAATATATGTCTATTAGGGAAAAAATAAATAAATATAGAGAGACTGTTTCCGCAAAGACTCAATTAAAATCGCGAAAAAATGATAACAAACTATAATCACATACCATCAAAAGGAAGCTCTCCGGATTGAATAAGCTTAGGGAGACAAAAGAACACCCAAAGACAACAAGCACTAATAGTCCTAACATAAATAATAGGCACACCAATCTCACTAGTAACATCATAAGTAAACCCCATGATTCCATCAGCTATAACACAAGTAACAGGACGTGTACAAGACATCAAGAACTTCTTAAACAGTGGCTTTGTATTAATCCTCAAAGAATCAAAAAGCTCCATAAACTTATCTCCACGTGGATGATTCTCCGGCAACCCATCGGAGATGGTCTCAAGACAGAACCCGGGGTAACGTTGGAATCTAGATTGGACATCGGTGAAGCGGACAAGACGGGAGTGGATGTGTTCGGTGACGAGGAAAGTGACGTGGATGTTGGAGAGACAGAGGAGTTCAGCGAGTTTGAACATGGAGTTAACTGGGCCTTGGAGTGGTAATGGGAAGATGACAACGTGGGGTTGGGTCTGGGCTGGGGTTTTCTCCATTGTTTTGGGCTGTGATTTTTCCGGCCGGTGAGTTTGGAAAATTGGTTCTGACTTTTTCGATATTTTATAGTGGGTGGGGATTGCCGATGGTGTGAATTTTGCGATATGCGTTGATATACTGAAATGAAACTTGTGTTAAATTGATCAGTTATTACTGTTTTTATTTGACGTTGCCTTATTTGACACCATGCTTGTCCGGAAACAAAAGTAATACTTCCAAAAATAAAAAGAGTTGCGTATCCTAAATCCGACTCTAGCTCGTTTCCTATTTTCTTTTTTTACAAAATTTTAGCTATATTTAGAAAATGAGTTTCAGAAAATAGGCCGATCATTCTTATCCCAATTCGATATTAATTTATCGGTTTGTATCATCCAAATCGAGTTTTTTTTTTATTTTTTGACGAACAAATATTGGTTATATTACTGCAACTCACTTAAAACGATACAACCTCTTGAAAACTCGATACAGTCAGGACAAACCCCTAACTGACAATACAACCTGGGGGAAAAACAA
>PHNY01147559.1:14915-26461 GCA_003724115.2 Anethum foeniculum
TTGGAGGCGTAAGTGGTCGTGTAACAACGATTCAGCTAAGTGTATGAACCCCGGAGATGGACCGGAGCGTAATTAAACCGGAGATGGACCGGTATATTTAAAAGGCCAGAATAGTGCCTTAGGTACCTTATGACCAAATGGAGGTCAATACGGGCTGATCACCCGTATCTTTATATTTTGAAAGTTTATACACTCCAATCAAATGATACTCCCTCTGTCCCATTGAATTCTCTACGCTACTTTTTGGCACGTTTTTTAAGACTCATTTAAATTATAGTTCCATAATTTTTTAATTTTTTTTTCTTTTTTGAATAAAAGTTTAATGTTTAAACTTTTATTCAGAAAAAAAATTAAAAAAAGAAGTTATGAAATAGCACATTATAGGAGCCTCGAAATGTGTGTAAACAGTGGACATAGAGAACCTAAGGGGATGGAGGGAGTATGAAAATCTCAGAAATGTCAAATTGAATGTTTTATTAAAAAGAAGAATTGAAACTTGAAAAGGGAAAGTTTTTGATTGTCTCCTATCAATAAAGGTTTAAAAAGTTATTTGAAATGTCCAGCTTGATTAACCTGTTGATTGAAACCTTGAACTTTGAATATCCTAAACCTTTTTATAAGTGCACACTATTTATAGTAACTGTTAGCTTTCAGTTGTAGATATTTTAGTTACTTGCTGAGCCATATTTGCTCATAGTATTGTTTTTATGCTAACCTTGACAGTTAAGCAAGATGATGGCCCGACTTAGACGTACAGCTAGGAAGAATGTCTATAACAGTCCTTGACGCACCGTTAGATTTGCTTTCCCAGACCAGGTAGATGGATTTTGGCGAGATGATCGGTTTAACTTTAGGTGGTGTAACTTTGAATTCAGATACAGTGGGTTATTTAACGATTCCAAGTTGGAATTTTTTTTATTTTGGTATAATCAGGTTGTAATTAAAGGTTTTTATTTTGATTTGTAGTTGTAATCGGTTTCATACCTTATCCTGTCTAGGTCATAGTAGCTTTCGGGGTTTTGCTTATTAATATTTTATATTAAATAGTGGTTGTGGGTCCCAAATCCTGATCCCGGATTTGAGGATGTCACATTATGACCTTAATTTTTAGAGCTGAAAATAAAATTTGGTTATGTTTAAATATTCAATTTATCACAAGTAATTAGATTAATCAATAATCAAGTGCTTAGTTACTAGCATTCTTAATAATCTAATTCAGTAACATTGTTTATGAGTGAAATGTAAATATTATATTAATATATGACTGATGAGTAATGAAATTTATTCCTATGACAATTATTTTAATGTACCCCTTTGTATCCTTGTTATATGTAGAATATAATAGGGAAAATAAATATAACCGTCCTTGAACTATTGCTATTTTATTTTTAGGATCCCTGAATTAAAGATTTCGTATTTAAAATTATTTAATTTTGAATTTTTCTGATTTAAGTCCTTCCGTTAAAAAGATTCTAACTGACGTTAGAATCTTACTTTTGTGGATACAATGGCTGAAACGGTATATAAACAGTTACTAGATTCATCTTCTCAATAAGATGAATCTATTGAAATTCGTCAGTCGGTCATGGCATCTGAACGAGTGTCACCACCTCCAACACAAAAATCTCTTATTGAACCAAGTGAGGTCGCACACACTCAGAACTTGATGGAAACAGAAGGTTCAACCATATTATGGTTAGAATCTTTTGACAAAGATCCTTCAAACGGTCACTTTTCTTCATAGGTATCAAGAGAGGGGGCTGTTGTCACTGCTCTTCATAGTACAACACCTACCTCCCCAGGACTAATTAACCTGGATACATCTGCAGATATAGGATCTGACATAGGTGCAGATCAGCAACCCATTGGTAATCATCCAGATTCAACTGGTCAACCTAAGGGGGAAGTGTCTTCACAGACAATAGAGAGAATTAAAGAACAGAATCCAAATATGACGGCTTCAGTTGCTCTCACAGAGATTCCAACTCTGAAAGAATCATCTAAGGACGATAGGCAACTTGTTTCCAACAAGGATGGGGATTCGCGAAGTCCTATTGCACCACTGGTGACCTCCTTAATGATGACAGTGAATTCACTTACAGGTACCTCAGAACCAAAAAGCATTGAGAGGAGTGAAACACAAACCGTGAGGTATAACCCTAATGCGAGCAAAAGAGTGATGAATGAAACACAACGAGAGCCCTTAAGTGAGACACCCACCTTACCAAATACACCTAAACCAGACATGTCATAATATTTTTGTGCATAAGACTTGGAAGCAATATTAGAAGCTAGAGACAACAAATTCCTTGAAGTATTGGCACTCAGAGATTATCAATTTCATGCAGAGTTAGCTTCCAGAGTGTTCAAATATAAAGAGGAGATAGTTATAAGGGATGCTAATACTGAAATGATGAACATGAAACTTTCTGTAGCTGAACAGGAGTTAGAGAATATGAGGCGCATAATGAATGACATATTAACTCAAAATAATACGAATACTGCAATTCTCGGAGCCAAATTAGCCATTGTGGAGGGCCGAGCCAGAGCTAAATCAATTGAAACTACCATTCAGGAGGATAACCCAACTGAGGGGGAGAAAAGGACTCAAGAAAAAGGCAAAGTCAAAATAGTGTCTACAATAGAGGCTTTTGAGAAGAAAATTCCAGTTTCCATATAGGCAAGGGTTGAGGAGTCTGAAGTTCAAGCAACATTAAAGGCAGAAGAGGTAGCTACAGTAATATAATGAAGACCCGTAATCTCTTTTACTGATGCATTGGAGGATGCTCTCATGGGAGAAGTAAGAGATGAGATAAGGGAGGAAGAATCTGAAACTACTCAAGTGGAGAAGAAAAAGAAGGTAGTATTTCCTGAGCAAGAAAGTTTGGGAGTAAGTGCTGCTCATACTCATAAGTCACTATTGAAGTGATCAAAGAAGGTGAAATTATTGAGGAGCCAAGATTTGAAAATCTAAACGATGAGCTTCTATCAGAAGAGAAAGAATTTGTTGATGAAGATGCCTTCTCTGAAGATTGCTTATTTTCTCGACTCAATGAGATTATCAATGACAACTTTCAAGAGTCACAAGATCGTATTATTAGACATAGGTTGAGGTTGAGATGAGTAAGAGAAAGGGATATCAATAGAGCGAGGGAGATAGACTTAAAAACTCAAACAAGCCCAGACTGGGATTTCGCAAGGAGAAGCTTTGGTGACAAGGAATTCAATCTGGAGACTAACAATGACCGAAAAGTGATGGATGCTATAAGGGAATGCAGACAACTCTTTGTAGATATTCATGAATATTATCACAAGTTGGATAAACTGATATAAAGTGTATCCGCAAGTCCTATGAAGTTAGGATGGATAATGTATGTGCATTTCTTTAATAATCTTGGAGCAAAGAGGCTGTCTACCCGGATGTTCAAGAAAACGAGCATGGTTGAGCTATTCATTCTTCACAAAAAGGTTATCTCTGGAGGACATAAGATCAACTATTTGCTGAAAGATCAAATCAAATCTCTAGTAAGGAATACTTTCCTGAAGCCTACTCTGTTCACAATGTAATCAAATATTATCATAGTGAGAGACTACAGAATATGAAACTCTCTGAGGAGCATCTGGGAGGAACAAAGTTGGATTGATTGACTTACATTGAAAGTCGACTAAGACACAAGGGAGAAATGAGGACTCCAGAAGACATGGAAGCAGCAGAAGATCTTTATGCCTTCAGGCTCAATATTCAGATGGATGTAGATGAAAAGACGATGAGAAAGGTCAAACGAGCTTATGACTATACATTATGGGTGGATGGTCCAGATGGAGAACAAATTCCTGAGAGTGAAGCTATTAAAGATTCAGAACCTTGTACTTGTGTTGAAGGAGGAGAAAGGAAGTTCATGCATTGTAATAAGATCACCAAGGTAACTTCCAAGATTCCAATTTCTGTACTTGATCAAAGTTTCTTAAAGGCAATCCGAGAAGTTCTTACAAGAGTCAAGTTTTCTACCAACAAGGATGATAAACCTGCTCTACCAGAAATAAGGAACAAACTGAGATTCAGGTTAGAGTTTGAAAAAGTCAACAACACATAATGAATGCAAGACTATCCAAAAAGGAAAACTGTCTTTGTTCTATCAAAGAAATCTTCCTTGTTGTTTGAGACTGTGAAATAACTAGAAAACTTAACATACCTCAGAATATTACTGAAGAGGCTGGAAGATCCTGAACCCAGGAATACTTTAGAGTATGAAGCTCGAGACCCAGTCAAGCTAAGGATTTCTGAATTGGAAAAGAAGTTTGATGACGAGAAAAAAGGCAGAAACATAGGAACACTTCTTGATTATTTTTCATGCTAAAGGAACACTTCTTGTTTTTGTATTCTCATTTAAGAAATCTGGAATTGTAAATATAATCCAGAATGCATTTAATATTATTTCCAGCTTTTAGTACTTTCCTTTTTCTTGATTATCAGTTGAGTTATATCCTCTAGGGATTTGCTTGTCGAACTCTAGCAATCAAATAGGGGAGATTGTAAAGTATAATGTAACGTTATATGTAATAGACGTAAAATAACTCAACAAGGAAAAGAAACAGGTAAATAATATTAAAAATGAAGCACATAAATCCAGAAGAAATAAAATTGGGTAAATACAAAGAAACAAAACATGGAATTAAAGTCTGAAGTCTACAGTAAAGTCACGGAAAGTAGTTCATTAACATGTTTAAGCCTTCGTGAAGAATAACATATCAGAAGACTACATGGTTCAAGGAAATGTGTTGATTTCAAGTATTGAAGATCATAGAATTTCAGTGAATTGAAGCTGAAACTACAAAGAGGCACATTAATTTGAGATTGGAAAGAGAACATGATTATTCAGTTCTATGCTAGTCGTTTGTGAGCTAGACGAGTGCACTAAGTGTCAGCAGATCAAGAAAAGAATACTCTAGTTCAATCATCATAAAACAAGTTGATAATTTAAAGAAAAGGAACTTGATCAAGCTTACATAATGGAAAGAATTGAAGTTTATCAGAAATTGTTCTAAGGCATTGTACTTGGCAAATTTGTCAAGTTCTAGTGGTTAGAAACTTATAATTTTCTAAGTTATAACACTAGGACAAGACATGTTGGCTTAACTATCGAGTCCTAGAAATATAAACTTAGAATTTTCCAAGTTATACTCTAGGACAAGACATGTCGAGTCCTAGAAATCTTCAAGGCTCAACTGTCGACTCCTAGAGGTTGGTTAAGCCTTAAGACTTCTAGGGCAGGATAAGTCGAGTCCTAGAAATCCTTCTAGGCTTAACTATCGAGTCCTAGATTCTTAAGGACTGTCGAGCTCTAGGATCTGAACAAGTAAAATACTTCTCGAGTCCTATGAATATCAACAATCTACATTGGCTAGTCCAGGGGTGACCAAATCAAAAACTTGTCGAGTCCTATCCCCTTTAAAGTTTTTCAGGAAATTGGAAGCAACTTGAATACATGGTTGTAAAGGAGCCACGTGTACAAGTTAATCAAGTCTACCCTAAAAAGAAGCAGAAGCAATTTACTTCAATATTATCTTCTTCAGCAACCAACTGCACAATTACGAGAGCTCCGTTGAAGACTGTATTTATTTTTCAAGCTTATAATTATAACGTTACGCTGTTGAATTTATTGTAGCTAATCATTACTGATTAGAGTGTAGCAAACTCAAGGTTTATATTAATAAAACAATATATTCCTCGAACTTGTTTGTGGTTAATTCGATTCCGTACCTTAACAAAGAACTTGTTTATAAATCGAATTATTTGTGAGTATCGTATTCAATTCCCCCTTTATTCGATACTTTGGGTCCTAACAGGAAGAAAATACAAGGAAGGGTGAAAGATGGAAGATAAAAAGAAAAAAAAAGAGATATGAAGAAAATAAAAGGTAAAAGGGAATCTTAGTGAGGAAGTTTTGGAAATCAAAGGCTAGGTTTCACCAACACACAACACAAATGGAAGGCCAAGATTCAACCAAGCCTACCCCTAAACCCTAATCCTAGGCTATAAAAGCCCCCATTTCCCCATTGTAAATTCTCACCTAGTTTTCTTTTTCCTAGTTTTAAATCTAGTTTCAGTAGTAGTCTCTTTTCATTTGTAGATCTAGTTTTTATTTCTTTTGTAAACACTCTTTATTTTAATGTTATTCAAGTTTTTCATTATCTCTCTCTATTTACTTTTATGCTTCTAAATCTACGTTTATTTCCATGGCTATGAATTTCTATAAATCCAGTAAGGTTGATTAACTAGTCTTTGTACTACCCCTTTTGGTTGAAAGATGCTTTTAAATAATGTTCTTAATTTAGTTTAAGTAATTTTAGTTTGAGCCCCTTTAATTTCCATTTTATTGTTGGGTTTGATGAGTTAGTATAATTGTTTCCTTGTTCTTGATGATTTAAATGTTTGTTAGTTAAAGTTTAACTTTAATGGCATGTTTGATGTTTGGTATGATGGGTTTGATGTTTGGTAGTGTAGATCAAAATTTTGTATGTGTTTTGGTATGTTAGTATAAATGGGTGTGTGAGTTTAATTTATGTTTACAAGTGGGTGGTGTTGAGTTGCTCTTTAAATTGCTCTTTAAATTGATAGATCTAGTTATTTTAAGTAATTGTGGTGTTGTTTGATTTGGCCGGCGAGTTTGTGTTTTCTGGCCAAATTCCGGCACAAAACCCATTTATGTTAGGGTTTGGTTGTTTAAAATAAAATTTTAATATTAATTGTTTTAATTTTTCTGCTGCTTTTAAATTTTTAGATTTAAGAAAAAAATTAGTTTTAAAAAAAATTTAATATTCTTTTTTATAAATTTTCTTTTCCATGTTTTACACTTCACCACCATTCTTTATACAACCTCTCGCTCCATCCCATCTCTACAGCTTTCAACCCACCTATTTACCGCCAATTCCCATCACAAAACCCAACCTACCTATTTTTGTAACTCTTTCTTTTAAGTTGTTTTAGCAGTTGCTAAGTTAGTTTGACCAATGGATAAGTCATGTTGACTTTAAATGGATGTGTAGAATAAGTGGGAAAATTGTAAATACTTGATGCCTTGTAATTCTGAACAAATAAAATGAATATCTATGAATTATGCTCATATGATCAACGACTATGTAGTACAGCTAATGACTATCAACGGCTAGTCAGAAGGACATTCTCAATGGATAAAAGTTTAGATAGCCATTACTGTGCAAAAAAATTGAAGGATTCAAAAATGCAATTTATCAAAGAGAAATCCATTCGATTTGATAAAGTCACATGGGAGGGAATGCAGAAGCATCTTACTAGACTTAGAAAATAGACAATCTTTGTTGTCTAGTAACTTGTAACTTAGTGATATATAAACCAAGTGTAGCAGTGTTAGAACTCTAAGAAATAATATCAACACAAGTGTATGGTGAGTACAAGCAGAGAGAGTTCTTGAGAGCAAACACTGTAAATGCAGCTATGAAATTATCTTGTAATTTACACATGTTATTTCTTCAATATATATCTTAGGCGGTGAGCTTTTCATTTCAGTATTATTTCTATTGTTCTCAAATCATCAAAAATAGTTTTAAATTTGTCTTTATTGTATTCAACCCTTCTTCTACAATCAAGTGGTTAGATTGTTAGTGTATAATAAGTATCAGATCAGGCCTTCAATCTACAGAAGGTGAAAAGATCTTAGACTATACAATCAACCATGGGAAAGAATGATGCATGTGTGAAGATTCCAATCCCGGACAAGGATTTCTATTCTCACTGGAAAGTGAAGATGAGGCTCCATCTCTTATCTTAGGATGAAAGCTATGTGGACTGTATAGATAATGGTCCTCATGTTCCTATGGAGACATCATTACATGATCAGTTGCTACAGATGGAACTATTGGTCCAAATAGAATCATTCCCAAAGATCCAGCTCAGTATTCAGTGGAAGATCTTGAAGAGATTAACATGTATAAGAAGGCCATGAATATTTTATTCAATGGCGTTGATTCCGACATGTTATAAAGTATTATTAATTGTAACATTTCCAAAGAAGTTTGGGACACCATTCAAACCATGTGTGAAGGATCTGAGCAAGTAAGAGAAAACAAGATGCAGCTGCTCATACAATAGTATGAGCTTTTTCACTCTAATCCTAGTGAAGGGTTAAGTGGAACATTCTACAGGTTTCAAAAGCTGTTGAATGGAATGAAACTACATGGAAGAATGTATCAAGTTAAAAATTAAAACTTAAAATTTCTCAGATCTCTTCCAAAGGAGTGGAAATCAACCACTGTCTCAGTCAGGAACTCTTATGAGTATAAAGATTTTAATCTTAACAGACTTTATGGTGTCTTAAAGACCTATGAGCTGGAGATGCAACATGATGAAGAGATAGAAAAAGGGCAAAAGAATGAGAAATCTATTGGTCTTATTGCATCTTACGAGACAGATGATCAGATGGAACCAAAGGTGGAATGTACAAAGACAAAGGTAGCATGAGTCAAGAGTTGTAAGTGTCAAAGGCAAGGAAAAGGCTGTTGAGGAAGAAGATGATGCTTCAACACAAGAAGAATTGGATGATCTAGATGTGCACTTGGCAATTCTGTCAAAAAAGTTTTCAAATCTAAAATTCAAAAGAAGAAAGTCATTCTCCAAACCCTTTAGAAAGGATTCCCAGAACAACAAAGGTCTTGTTGACATATCCAATTTCAAATGTTACTACTGTGGAAAAGTTGGTCACTTTGCGAATGAATGCAGGAAACCTAAATTTGAGAAGAAAGAAAGAAGCCATGAAGCTAAAGTATCATTAATGATATATCTTCTGAATTGTACAATTTGCATGTCTCCTTAAAATCTCCTACTAAAAAAAATGCTAGGATAGAGGGTTCTGATGCATTATTAATTGAAAGAAATATTTTGTTAGAAAGTGAGTTATTAGAGATGCAGAATATTAGGAAAGATTGTCAGATTGCTAGGGAAGACTTGATAGTTGTTCTTAAGAGAGAGGAGATTCTTAAAAAACAACTAGAAAGAGAACAAGAAGTGATTACCAAACGGAAAGAATCAAGAAATATTTCCAGTAAAATTATTAATCTTCAAGGAGTTGAGTCATTCTATAAGAACACCCGAAAGAAGAAGAAGAAGAGGAAAATAGACTGATAATGAATCAACAGATCGTGATCATCCATTAACCAATGACAAGTCAATGGATGATAGTTATCCATTGAAAGGAACCTCTAGTATTTCTGAAAGTAAGCTAAAAAACTCAACAAGAAGTTTGGTCTTGCTAGCAAGAATTTTGTAACATGTGAATGTAGAAAAACAAAGAAAGTTGAGGAAGCAAACATAGGTCACTTGTCCAATAAACAATTGAAAGACAAATTAGAAAAGATAAAGGTTAAGACAGAGGTTAAGAATGGAATAATAGACATGGCAAAGTAGGGATTAAAAAGCATAATAACTACACACCAGATAAGTATGCTCCTAGGAAAACTTGTGTCAAGTGTGGTAGTGTTAATCATCTATTTGTTATGTGTAAATATGTTTCTATGCAAAATTCAAGTGTTCAAATACCTAAGTCTCTATCTGTTATGCCTATCCCTGCTATGTCTATGTCTTCCATGCCTATATGTATGGTTTGTTTGCTCAGAATCCATGCCATTTATTTCAAATCCTTATTTTCAAGCATTCAATATGCCTTAAATTCCATGGAACATGCATGATTTAAATAATTTGCAACCTCCTAGATTTAACTGTTATTTAAATGAGCAAACTATACATGCTGTTACTCAGAGACCAACACCAAGGGTCAAAGTGGATCTAAATCCATCTAAACCTAGAGTGCAAAATGGTATTGAGGTGAAAAAATGCTAACAAAGCAGGACCCAAAGAAACTTGGGTACCAAAATCAACTTGATTTGCTTTTAGTGTGTGACAGGGAAAAAAAGGAATCTGTGGTACCTGGACAGCAGATGCTCTAGGCACATGACTGGTGATTCTGTCCTACTTACAAGGTTTGAGAAAAGAGCTGGCCCTAGTATTACCTTTGGAGATGACAACAAAGGGTATATACTATGGATATGGCTTGATTTTAAAAAAAAAAGTCATCATAGAGGAAGTAGCACTGGTTGATGGTCTCAAGCACAACTTGCTTAGTATAAGTCAACTATGTGACAAGGGATTCAAAGTGAAATTTAACAAGGAAGCCTGTTTTATTACAAACAGTAGCAACAATAATGTTGAGCTAGTTGGGAACAAGAAAAGAAATGTATATGTAGCTGACTTCAATTCAACAAGTAAAGATTCAATTACATGTCTTTTCAGTAAAACAAGTTTATATGAAAATTGGTTATGATGCAAGAAGCTGTCCCATTTAAACTTTAAGACAATGAATGATTTGGTCAAAAAGGATCTTGTAAGAGGTATGCGAAAATTGAAGTTTTCTAAGAATGGCTTATGTGATGCATGCTAGATTGGGAAGCAAAAGAAGGCCTCTTTCAATCCAAGTCAACCTCAACAATTGACAAACCACTACAGCTTCTTCACATGGATATGTTTGGTCCAGTCAATGTAATGTCAATCTCTAACAAGAAGTACTGACTGGTGATTGTGGATGATTTTTCAAAATTTACTTGGACATACTTTCTGCACTCTAAGGATGAGGCAAGAGAAATCGTCATCAATCACATCAGAATAGCCAACAACAAATCCAGATTCGAAAGTTAGAAGACTAAGGAGTGATAATGGGACCGAGTTCGAAAATTTTGTGATGAAAGAGTTCTGTGTCAGTGAAGGAATTATTCATGAATTTTCAGCTCCAAGAACACCACAACAGAATGGTGTAGTTGAAAGAAAGAATAGAACTCTTATTGAAGCTGCAAGGACAACGCTTGGTGAATCAAAGTTACCCACATATTTCTGGGCAGAAGCTGCGAGTACTGCATGTTATACACAGAATATTTCTTTGATCAATCAAGCTCAAGGTGTCACACCTTATCAATTGTTGAAGGGAAAGAAACCAACCATTGACTTCCTACATGTCTTTAGCTGCAAGTGCTTTGTGCTAAGGAACCAGGAAAAACATCTTAGAAAATTTGAAGAAAAGGTAGATGAGTGAATATTTATTGGATGCTCACTTGGCAAATCCTACAGAGTTTATAATCTCAGAGTCAACATTTTTATGGAATCTGTACATGTGGTCTTTGATGATAAAAACATTTGAACTCATTATTGGAGATGCATCTGCAAGAGTTAAAACAAGAAGAGCAACTCAGGAAGAATGCTTGTAGAACAACTTTCTATCTCAAAAAGAACCAAAGAAGAATGATGATGTAGTTCTTGATTCAGACTTGGTGTTAGTCATGCAAGAAGAACTAAATCAGTTTGAAAGGAATAAAGTAAGGACGCTGATACCCAAGCCAAAAAAAAATCAGTAATTGGCAAAAAGTGGGTATTCAGAAACAAGATGGATGAAAATGGCAGAGTGACAAGGGACAAAGAAAGATTAGGTGTAAAAGGCTATTCTCAAGAAGAAGGAATTTATTTTGAT
>PHNY01147559.1:38018-48165 GCA_003724115.2 Anethum foeniculum
AATTAGTGGAGCAGATAACAAGGTAATTATTAAACGTGCACAGTTAAACAAACTGATTACACATTACTTCACACAACAGATGAACCATTTATTCGATTACCAATCTAACACGTTTAATGAGCATCAAATGATTACATTATTCATCTTTAAAAAGATAAATAATTTCAAATAATGAATTAAAATAAAGTCTGATGACTATCAGTATTTGACTGTTGACTTATATCAGAGTTTACGAACACTGACATGTCAAAAACTTCAGAGATCAAGTAACAAAAGCTAGTAACATGGTATCGGTATTTAACACAATTTCATAAATACTTAAGAGAAAATAGCAACTCTGAATTTGATATGCCTTAGACATTTACGGCTATTCTTCAGTGTGTGAGAAGTGACCAGTTATCATTCCCAATTCATTCACCAGTCTTGTAAAAGTAGCTTCACTCAGTGGTTTGGTGAATATATCTGCTAACTGTTGGTCTGTAGGCACAAAATGCAATTCCATTGTCCCTTCCATTACATGTTCTCTAATGAAATGATATCTAATGCTGATGTGCTTTGTCATAGAGTGTTGAACTGGATTTCCTGTCATTGCAATAGCACTTTGATAATCATAATATATAGGAATTTCAGAATATTCTAACCCATAATCCAGCAATTGATTCTTCATCCAAAGAATCTGAGCACAACAGCTTCCTGCAGCAATGTATTCAGCTTCTGCACTGGAAGTAGAAATTGACTTTTGTTTCTTGCTAAACCAAGAAACCAATCCGCCTCCAAGAAATTGGCAGCTTCCACTTGTGCTTTTCTTGTCAATTTTGCATCCTGCAAAATCAGCATCTAAATAACCTATTAGCTTAAAGTCTGAATCTCTAGGATACCATAATCCCAGATTCATAGTTGCTTTGAGATATTTGAAAATTCTTTTCACATCTATTAGGTGAGGTTCCCTTGGATTAGCTTGAAACCTTGCACAGAGACAGGTAGCATACATGATATCTAGTCTACTTACAATTAGATAGAGTAGAGAGCCAATCATCCCCCTGTAACTGGTTATATCTACTGATGCTCCAGTATTTAAGTCCAGTTTTGTGGCTGTGGCCATAGGAGTACTTGCAGTTGAGCTATCTTGCATTCCAAACCTTTTAAGCAAATTTCTGGGGTATTTGGCTTGATTAATGAAGATGCCTTCATCAGTCGGTTTGATTTGTAATCCCTGGAAATAACTCATTTCCCCCATCATACTCATTTGATATCTTGACTGCATAAGCTTAGAAAACTTTTGACAGAGTTTGTCATTAGTAGAATCAAAAATGATATCATCAACATATATCTGGACTAATAACAGTTCCTTACCATGATTTAGATAAAAGAGTGTTTTATCTATTGTACCTCTTTTAAAACCACTTTCCAGTAAAAACTGAGTAAGTGTTTCATACCATGCTCTTGGAGCTTGTTTCAGTCCATATAGTGCTTTATCCAATCTGTAGACATGATTTGGATACTTGAGATCAATAAACCCTGGAGGTTGTTCAATATAAACTTCCTCTTCAAGTTCACCATTAAGAAAAGCACTCTTCACATCCATTTGAAAGACTTTAAACTTCATGTGAGCAGAATAGGCCAAAAAGATTCTAATGGCATGTAGTCTTGCAACAGGAGCAAATGTCTCATCATAATCAATTCCTTCTAACTGAGAATACCCCTTTGCAACTAACCTTGCTTTATTCCTTGTAAAAATGCCATCACTATCTTTTTTGTTTTTGAAAACCCACTTAGTACCAACTATGGATCTGTTCTTTGGTCTTAGTACTAGTGTCCATACTTTGTTTCTTTCAAATTCATTTAGCTCCTCTTGCATTGCTGTGACCCAGTCAGCATCTTGAAGAGCTTCATCCACTTTCTTAGGTTCATTCAGAGATAGAAAAGAATGATAGAGACACTCATTTTCAGTTGCAGTTCTTCTAGTCTATACACCTTAATCAGGATCTCCAATAATTAAGTCAGGTGTATGTGACTTTGTCCATTTCCTTGCTTTAGGAAGTTGTATTCATGAACTGGAAGATTCTCCATGATCCATAGTGTCTCCTTGTTGATTTTCAATAGTACCTTTAGTATCTCCTGATGCTCCCCCTAAAAAAGTGATTCCATTATTATCAGAATTTGTTGCATTAATATTTGAGGAATCAGTATTTGATAAACTATTTTCTGATATTTCTTCAGTTGAAATAGACTCACGTGTATGATCATGTTGCTCCCCCTCAACATGTGCTTCATTATTTGAATTTTGATTACCATTAGTAAATAATGGTTCATCAGAGTCTAATGGAATATCAGTATTTGCAGAAATATCAGGATTTAACTGTTCAGCATATGGTACTTCATTTTCAAATCTCAGTTTATCATGATCATCAATATCTTCTAGACCTGTAATTTTCTTGTCATCAAAAGACACATGAATTGATTCCATGATCACCCTTGTTCTTAAGTTGTAAACTCTGAAAGCTTTTGTTGACAGTGGATAACCAACAAAGATCCCTTCATCAACTTTTAGATCAAATTTTGTCAGCTGTTCTGGATGAGTTTTGAGAACAAAACACTTACAGCCAAATATGTAAAAGTACTTCATATTTGGCTTCTTTTCCTTCACCATTTCAAATGGTGTCTTTCCATGCTTGTTAGTCCGTGTTGAATTTTGAGTAAAGCAAGCAGTTTGCACAGCTTCTACCCAGAAATAAGTTGACAACTTTGCTTCCTCTAGCATGGTTCTTGCAGCTTCTATGAGAGTTCTATTATTTCTTTCAACAACTCCATTTTGTTGTGGAGTTCCAGGAGCTGAAAACTCCTGTTTGATTCCTTCTGATTTACAGAACTCTTCCATAATTGAATTCTTGAACTCAGTGCCATTATCAATTCTTAGAATTTTCACAATATGATTTGATCCTTTTTCCAGTTCTCTAACATGATCAAGAAGAATAGATGATGTTTCATCCTTCTTATGCAGAAAATACACCCATGTGTATCTTGTATACTCATCAACAATGACAAGTGCCTATCTCTTCTTTGCTATAGACATTATATTCACTGGACCAAAGAGATCAAAATGTAGTAAATGATATGGCTCAAAAATTAAGGATTCAGTCTTACTCTTGAAATAAGCTTTTCTTAATTTGGCCTTCTCACAAGCACCACAAAGACCATCAGGAGTAAACTGTACTTTGGGCAATCCTCTAACAAGATCCTTCTTCACCAAATCATTAATGTTGTTGAAATTCAAGTGAGAAAGTCTTTTGTGCCAATTCCAGCTTTCTTCAATTGAAGCTTTACTCAGAAGATAGATTTCTGAGCTATCAGTGTTTATAGAAAGCTTGGTTTCATAAATGTTACCATGTCTATAACCCTTCAAAGAAATTTTGCCAGTTGAAATACTGACAATTACAAAATGATCTTCATAAAAATCTACATGATAACCTATGTCACAGATTTGACTCACACTGATCAGATTATGCTTGAGTCCTGCAACTAGAGCTACATTCTCTATGATGACTTTCCCAAGATTGATTTTGCCATATCCCATAGTCTTTCTTGTGTTGTCATCTCCATAAGAAACACTTGGGCCAGCTTTCTCCTTAAAACTCTGATAGCATGGACTTATTTCCAGTCATATGTCCTGAACGTCCACTGTCCAAAACTAGAATATTTTTCCTGTTATCCTGCAATCAGTAAAGCCACTAATTAGAGTTTTTTAAGGACCCATACTTACTTGGATCCGTTGGGCTTAATAAGCAGAAGACTTTTTATCAGAGTTTATGCTAACAGTCTTAATATCAGGAGTTACACATTCATAATTAACTTTATTGATTTTTAAAAGAGGGTTTCAGTTCATAATAGTTATAATACAAACTGTTATACTATTTACATGTGTAAATGGAATGCCAAATGCTACCACAATGAAAACATTGATTCTGTGGCCTATATCTAACTGTCCTATTTCTAAACTCTGATTTAGGTCTGACAGTTGTGATATCCTTATTCTTCCTGCAATCCACAGAAATATGATTAGTACTACCACAGTTAAAACAAGCCTTTCTAGGTGCATTAGGAATTGATCTATAGTTATTTTCCTTATTTATTCCTTCTTCTCCATTCCTATTCTTTCTAGGCTGAGTTTCCTTGTTTTTCTTTGTGATTTTCTTCAACTTATGCTTAAGTTGTTTCTGAGACATTAACCCAATGCTTATTGTCTTAGCTTTTACATGTGTAGAGATATCAGTATTTAAGCTAGGCTTAATTTCTGATGTTGATCCTTTTTCATTTACTGATTTCACATTATCAGTATTTAAGTTAAACTTAAAAGGTGTGAGCTTAGACCTATCTTTTCTTATAACTCTGTGAAAAGTTATTGGTTTCTTAATCTCAGCTTCATTTTCTTTAGGTTTCATATAACCTAATCCTGATTTCCAACAACCATTTTCAAGTATTTCATGAGTTGTTCTTCCTGACTTAGTCCAAATCCTGATAATTTCTCTTTCTTTTGCTAGTTCCTTTTCTAGATAAGCATGCTTTTTGAGTAGTTCCTGTTTAACATAAACAGCGTCATCTTTTTCTTTTTGAATTTCTAGCATAAAGGTTAACTAAGCTTCTAGGTGATCATTTCTTTTCTTAAGATCTTCATTTTCAATCTTAATTTTTTCATTTTCTAGAGTTTGATCCCTATAGCTAACATGCATACATTTGAGAAATTTTCTCAACTCAGAAATATCATCTGTATCAAAAGCAAGAGTAGTTTGAGGTATCTTTTCTTTCAAAGGTGCAGAGTCATCAGTATTTGCTACCAGTGCATAGTTGACTTCTTCATCAGTATCTGAAGAGTCAGCCCATTTTGTCTTTCTTGTGATGAAAACCTTACTTCTTTCAGTTTTAGCCTTTCTGCACTCAGTTGCAAAATGCCTTATTCCATCACAGTTGTAGCATTAGATCTTTGACTTGTCAAATTTTTCAGACTTTGACTCTTTACCATCTTTCTTGCTGAAATTCCTTTTATCAGAAGAAGAAGCCTTGTTAAAAAATTTCTTCCCTTTTTTAAAACCTTTGTACCCCATCTTTTTGAAGCTTTTTACCATCAAAACTGCTAATTGCATCATCTCTTCATCATCAGTATCTGTGGAGTTATTAGTATTTGAGTCATCATTAGTATTTGATGACTCAGTATCAGACTTTGCAACCATTACCTTTCCTTTATAATGGTTTTTCCTCACAGCTTTGTCTTTTGATACTTTTTCTTCAACTTTCAAGGCAACAGACCTTGATTTGCCTCCTTTTTTTTTGCTCATTTGTTCCATCTCAAGTTCATGAGTTTTGAACATACCATAGATTTCATCAAGAGACATTTCATCAAGATCATAGTTGTCTCTTATGGTTGTTGATTTAAGATTTCACTTTTCATGTAGTGCAATAAGAAACTTCAGAATTGAATCTTCAAGATCATATTCCTTATCAACCAAAGATAAATCATTCAGCAGTTTCAGAAATCTGTCATAGATCTCTGTCAGTGATTCATCTGACCTTGAATCAAAGTGCTCATACTCCTGNNCATGAGTATTGTTCTCTTGTTCTTCTTGCTAGCCTTAGTTCCTTGACACTTTACGTCTAAAGCATCCCAAATCTCCTTTGCTGTTTTGCATTCAATCACCCTGTTGGACATAACATTATCTAAACTGCTATGTAGAAGATGTCTCACCTTTGCATCTTTCACTATAGAAGATTTGTCCTCAGGAGTATAATCTTTCTTCTCCTTACGAACGACCTTTTGTGGTGCATCTCCAACAGCAACAGAGAGCTTTGTTGGTTCATGTGGTCCGTCATAGATCCTGTCAAGGTATTCAGGATCTGTGGCTTCTAGAAACATAGCCATCTTCACTTTCCAAGTGAAATAATCACTTGCCTTCAGTATGGGAACCCTAATAATCACTTGTTCCCAGAGGATTGATTATTTCAATTCTTTTCAGACATGATTGTTTTTCTTGGATCTTAACTGTATGTACTTTAACAGATAAGCTCTGATACCAATAGTTAGGTCTCAAATATATTGTAGAGGGGGTGAATACTGCATATAACAATCAAATCGCAATTAACAAGTAAAATGATAAACAATTTTTATATTGATGAATAAAAACTGTTACAATATTATAAAGAACTCTCTCAAAGAATATAAGTGTATTCTTGAGAGCTGCTAGGTTACACAGAATGATAAAACAATAATCAACATATATAACCTAATATGTGTTTATATAATACACAGTTACACAATCAATTACTACTGATATGATTACACAAAGATGACTAGATAAAGATCATATCTAATAATTAATTGCTCCTTTTCATATGTTGAGTAACCGACATATCCTTGGAATCTTCGAGATCTAAAATCAGATAAATCATAATCTTATTTACTGCTTCCACAAAGTCTGATAGAATAAATAATGACAAATAAATACTGATATCAAACACTGATATAAATCTATCAAACTCTGATGATAAACTCTGATTTGCCTAAGTGCTAAAAACTGATCATCAAATTATTTAACATTGTATCTTTTCAACAAGATATAGTGCTTAATATGGAAAGTAGCACATCCCTAATAGTGTTCTCTCAAGAGGACATTGTCATTGAAAAGAGTTCCCAACCAGGAACAGAACACAAAGGGATAGGGACACTAATACCCAATCTCCTCCGGTACAATATTATAAGAGGAAGAAGAAGGCTTAACACTCTAGGGTACACAGGGTAAACACACACACTGCATAGAGAAGCATCTCTGATTCCGTATCTGTGCCTTCTCAAAGTCAGCTTGATATGATTCCAACAAATGTGGAATCATAGCCTCAATCTCTTCACCTTCAAATTGAAAAAATATTACCAAATTCTCCATATCCATCTCTGGATGTTGACATGATTACAACATCACTACCAGATTCTCCATCTTTAACTCTCATAGAGAAGCCCTACTCTATAATTGTTGGGCATCATCTCTTGGATGATTTGTTGCTTCAACAGTCTATTCTTTCTGAAACAATAACTACCTCCGTGGCACCTCAATTGTCATCAATCTCCACATACTCAGTCATAATTTCAACCTCAACTTCTATTTCCATAACTTCATCAACGGATATTTCTTATTCATTGACAAGTGTTTCCCCATCAATGGTTATGCTTCACAGCACACTTCCATCGATAGTATCAGCTACATCTTCAACGACTATCACATCTGTTGATAGATACTCCTTCTACAGTAGAAACACCATCTTATTCAGTTACTCCAACTACTAGTGTAGAAAGACAAGTGGCTAGAGAAACACTTTTAGGGTTGAGGGCAGGGAGTGTCAATATTGAGAGTGGGAGGCTGCATTGGGAGCAGGTAAAAGGAGAGATTAAGAGTGAGAGGCAGACTATTCTTTTCAGCCTTGCAAGTAAGGTGAGTACTACCTTAGTAGGTGAAGGTGAGGGTGTGAGGTGTGTGAGCCCGGGGGAGTCCCTGATGCAAAAATAGAGAAAAAAATGAGAGAAATGCAGATACTGGAGCTAGGGGTGTAATCGAGCCGAGCCGAGTCGAACACTGCCAGGCTCAGCTCGAGCTTGATTAAAAAAGTTATGGCTCGAGCTCGGGCTCGAGTTCGACCGAGCCTTTAATTTTAAGCTCGAAGCTCGGCTCGTAATAAGTTCGATAGGCTCGAGTTCGGTTCGAAAGCTCGAATTGATTTTACTAAATATTATAAAAAAACTCGAAATATGATCGGTTCGGCTCGAGTTCGATTCGATTAAATATATAATATATAAAAATAATATTAAATATTGGTATAAAAATATATTTATAATAAAAGAAATTAAAAATAATAGAGGCTCGATAAGGCTCGCGAACCTTACGAACCGAGTAATTTGAAGCTCGAGCTCGGCTCGATAAAGAATTCCAAAAGCTCGAGCTCGAGCTCGGCTCGATTATTACCGAGCCGAATTCGAATATTTTACGAGCCGAGTTCGAGGAGCTCACGAACGGGTTTGACTCGTTTACACCCCTAACTGAAGCTATAAGGATGAATATCTTGGATACAGCTGCTGTTGCTATCACTCAAACTCAGTGTGTTAGTGAGGTAGCTTATGAAGAAGAATTTCAAAAGGTAGAGTCAATTAATCTAGATGCGACCACTTTTACTCAACCTATGCCAGCTTATCAAATTCTAGCTGAGCAGAGCAACGGTCAGGCTGAACACTCTCTGAATTTGGTACACACTACTGAATCCATGATGAGAGCCAAGGAGGCTATTGCCTCATTACCCCCAGGAGCTGGTGATGATGTATACCTTTACAGTGAAGAGGAAGACTTGGAAAGTGATACAGATATTCCATCAAGTTGTGAAGAAGGAGATGCAGGCCCTTCTACTGTTGGATATTTACCTAGTTGGTTATTACAGACAAAACTCTCACCAGATGCTATTCATTCTGAGATCATTGCTCAATACAAGAAGATCTCAGCTGAGTCTTCTACTGTCAGTCCTGATAGGAAGAATGTTCTCTCTTTTCTTGAAGATAATCTAAAATGCATAAGTTGCGGCACATCTTTACAAAAAATAGGATTAATGATCTCAATGATGCTTTTGAAGCATTTAAGAGGGAAAAAAGGACTGATCTTGATAACAGAATACCTATCACAATTATGTCTCAAGTCAATGCAAGGCTCAGACAAGACATTAGCACCAACATGTCTATTGAAATGCTTGAAATCAGGGTTGGAAAAATGAAGCATTCATGGGCCTCATGTCAGATTAGATGAAGCTCCAGACTCAGCTTCTACAACAGTTGCTCTCCAATCATACTCAACTTTCAAGCCTTGATGCTAACAAAAAGGGGGAGAAGTCTATTGTAGTGGCTCAGCAAACAACATCCTCTAAAATAACAATAACTGCTGTTACCCTAAATGAACATCAAAAGTTTTAATTAGAAGCCTTTGTAACTTAAAGGGAGGAGATAAGGCAATTAGATAATCTGTATCTAAGTTTTTCAAGAGCTTAGGAGTGCAAAATACTTAGAAACTCTCTGAGAAAAAAGAAGCTGAGTTTGTATCACACAAACCCAGGTTGTAGCAATATTTGAAAATTAATACAACTATTAAGTTTGAGTATTTATTTTTGTTTGTTCATACTTCATTCCGCATCTTGAAACACACAAACACAAGTATTTTATTGCTATAACATTTATCCAGATCAGATTCAAGGTAAATACCAAATAAAATCATGAATACGTTCACCTCCCCTTGTATTCAAGTTGGCGTGCACTCAATATCTAACAAAATATTTCTTCACTTCTGCAAGCTTCATCATTCTTAGTTTTCTTCCTTCACTTGGTGCATGATCATACTAACTTGGTCTTCTAGGAATTATTCTTTAGCCTCTTTACACCTGATCTTTTATAGAAAATGAATCAACCTTCTTACTACATGCATTTTTCAATCAAAATAAGCAAGGAACAAAATACTCTAGTAAAGAAATTCACTAGATCATGTAAACATTGTCATTGTATTGGTATAGACTTGTTACAAAATGTAATATGTATTCCCTTGCTCCTAACAATAACCAGAATTTAAAATATTTTGATTTTCAGTTTTATTTCAATTTTTTCCAATTTCTGATTTTATTTTAATTATGTTCAGCAGCCCTAGTGTGCACACTTTTCACCAACTTAGTCTCGTCAGACAACATCATATGCATATGAGATTTTTTTTTTATTTCATTAATTACCAAAGTGGGTGTTATAACATGCACAAAAAACTTATAATGTAAAGATCTGACATTCCATATTAATTATTTTTCTATACAATCAGAACCAGTTACAGAACTGTAGTTTATTCTTTGTACGATCTCAATAGTCATTGTTATGCTCAATATCTGGCACGAGTCCAAGACATGCTTGATATCCAAAACATGATCTTAAGAGAAGAAAATTGTATGTCCACATAGTGATTGTTCCTACTTGGTACATGTATTCACATCCCCTTATATCATCTACATAAAATTAAAACAACATAGAAAAATTAAGACATGTCTTTGAGTGATGTGAACCAATCCATAACTTCTCCAACCCACAAGAAAGAAATTA
>PHNY01147612.1:6345-17876 GCA_003724115.2 Anethum foeniculum
GTAAGTTTATTTTAGAGCTTTCAAAAACACAATTACTACATTAAATATTTGCAATTTTACGGTTACTATTTAAAGTTACTTTCAAATATACGTTATTCTTTTTATTATTTGCAGAAATACGTTCTTATCCCAAAGTTCACAAAAGTTAATTGTTTAAATTGTTAAAACAGTTGCTTCTATGTTGTTTAGTAGCACAAAGTTCGATTTCCTTCATGCTCTCTATCATGTTTTTCAGTTATTATTAGTGTGTCTTCATCTGAATCTATATCAAATACCAAAACTTATTAATAGACTCATCAATTACTCTCCAGATCGTTGAAAAGGTATGTTCCAATCAATAACTTGTATCTTCTGAATCACATGAAGTATTTAAATCTTCTATCCATTACATTATACGATTTAAATGTTTGATAAATTGTTTGATTGAAAAAAGTGTGCAATTTTGGTTGTTTTTAGTTGCAAAAGATGTTGCAGATCTTGAACTTGTAACCTAGTGTAATTTTGTAAATTAAGATCCCGTCGTTGTGTTCCCTTATTTTTAGTTGCGTTTAGTTGCTAATGAGGTTTCAAAGCATGAATTGGCTCAAATTAGTATTCTATCTCAGTTTTTGAATCTTTTTTAAATGTTTTTAACACTAGTTTTTCAAGTGAGAAAACCTAGTTGCATCGTTGTTTTAGTCACTATGAGTTGCGTATGACGTTTCGAAGTATTAATTGGCACCGATTGTTATGTGATCACATTTTTAATCTTTTGTTGAATGTTCTATGCACTATTTTTGCAAGTAAGAACGCATAGTTGCATTGTGTTGTTTTTAGTTTTCGTTAATTCCGAACGAAGTTGTGAAACATGAGTTGGCTCGAATTGGTAATACCATCACATTTCTGAACTTTTTTTATGGATCTTTGTACTAGCTTTGTAATTGAGAATACGTAGTTGCATTGTGTTGTTTTTAGTCGCCGTGAGTTGCGTATAAGATTTCGAAGAAATAATTCGCTCCAATTAGTATGTCATCACAGTTTTAAACTTTTATTGAATGTTTTGTGCAGTAGTTTTGCAACTCAGGTTACCTAGTTGTATTGTGTGGTTTTTAGTTGCCCTTAAATGCAAATGAGGTTGCAAAGCATAAATTGGCTCAAATTAGTAATGTCATCATAATTTTGAACTTTTTTTCAATGTTCTGTGCACTGCTTTTGCAATTAAGGTTACCTAATTGCATTGTGTTGTTTTTAGTCACCGTTAATTGCGAATGAAGTTTCAAACGATGAATTGGTTGAATTGCTATTTTATCAGAGTTTTAATCTTTTTTTTAAAAAAAAATTCTTTGCATTAGTTTTGCAGTTCTATTCACCTAGTTACATTGTGTTACTTTTAGTCTCCATTAGTTGCAAATGAGGTTTCGGACGACGAATTGGCTTGAATTGCTATATTATTGGAGTTTGAAGCTTTTTTATTAAATATTTCCTGCACTAGTTTTGCAAGTAAATCTCCTGCTTGCATTGTGGTGTTTTTTATCTATACAAATACCTGTATATAATGATTATAATAGTGGTAATTACTGATTCATATTTTCCCTTTTTGGGATATCAGTACAGGCCCCGCAGGGGCATTCATAAAAAATGTTTATTTCTATCAGTTGCAACCTTTGCAACCATGGTTGCAACTTCTAAAGACATGCTTGCAAAGGTTGCAAACATGGTTGTAGCTTGTAATTATACATTTGTAAAGGCTTTGATATGACTGTTACGTGTCATGTACTCTACTGCAGGGGATGAATATGTTATTCCAGTTAAAGATCATAAGACAACCTAGCTCAGTACCAACAATAAGTATAAACTTATTACGACTATATGGGACACATTATCATCACATCAGCTATCTCTCTTTGCTTATTCTAACAAATCAGCTCTTGATTTGTTTAGAGTGACTTTGTATCATTTTGATTTTAGTTCGTCACTGTTAAACATGAAAATAACATGGTTGCAAAGGTTGCAACATGACATATCAATTATCAATGTTTAATGACACATGACAGAAAAAAAAGGCTCCATCAATAAAGGCTGTATCAAAAAAGACTCCACCAACAAAGGCATATGATAGAAAGAGAAAGGCGAAAGATGTGAAGGCGGGAGATGTGAAAAAATGACTTCTGCTATTTGTTTAATGACATTAAGTAGTAAAGAAACAATGTTGCTGACATAAGTTTGTAGTTCTTTTGGTTCGAGGAATTCGATAAGTTAGATTTTATGCAATTATCAATGTTTGATAATGTTCATTATTTTGAGATTCTATGATTTTATACAGAGTACAGTAATTTCTTCATTTGATATTTATTTATTAATTTCTTCATTTGATGATTTTATGTGGAATAGGCCCCGTATGGGCACCCATATTAATAGTAAGATTTAAGAATATCTATCAGTTGAACCATGTTGCAATCTTGTTTGTAACATTTGCAGCCTTATTTGCAAATGTTACAACCATGGTTGCAGAAGTTGCAACCATTGTTGCAAAGGTTGCAACATAGTTGTAGCAATTTTGTAACTTATGCAACAACATTTGCTACTTACAAAAAAATCTTTTTCTACTTAAACAAAATACACAATCCTTTTGCAACTTAATTAACTTAGCAAGTCTACTCAAAGTTAAAAGAACTTGAAAATTTAGAAACACATGTCATATCAGTTCCATTACTACTTTAAACTTAAGGCAACTTAGCAATTCAGAATTTGTAACAGTATTTGCAACTTGATTTGTAAATAAATAATTTTTTTTTTAATTTCGATGGTGGGTTTCTACAAGTTCTTCTATTATGTTCGCATTCACCGCATTACCCATAATTGAATTGTTGAGTTGGCATATTTGTCTCTCACGCAGCTTTGCGCCTTCTCTTTTTTGGTCTCCCTGTTTTGATTCTACCTTTCGGGGAGGTACATTTTCCTCACCTTGATATCTTATGGTATTTTTCATGTGTCTTTCTTGCCAACAGGATATACCAATTCTTTATAAGCAACATCACTGCTTGTTTTTGTGATCGTGATTTACTTTCTATAAGACAACAATTACACGTGGTCAAGGAAGTTGATCCATCTGAAGCCTGTTTTAAAACAATATATATATATATATATATATATATCATATATGATAAACAAATAACACACATTTATGATATTCTATTGAAACAATATTGAGAATCACCTGTTGCAAACTTTGAACACCGTGTCATTTGATGGAATCACCTGTTGATTAAACATCTATCTAAAGAAGAATATAATGTGTTTTTTTTTGTAATTTCATTAGAACAACAAAGGTTGTAAAGGTTGCAACCATGGTTGCAACTTCTACAAACATTTTTGCAACCATGTTTACAACTTATGCGACCACAGTTGCAACCGATAGAACTAGTTAAAGCATAAATATTAAAGTAGTCACATAAGTACCTTCATATTTGTCGAGTAAAAGTAATTATTCTTTAGTATCTGCTCATTCTTGTTTCTCAATTTTGTCGAGGTGTCAAATGCTATTTTCTCTGTGATTGCAAAATTCAAAGATTCTGCAATGTTATTCGAGTATCTATTATTCGTTGAGATAACCCTTGCCCATTGCAACCAAGTTGTAGTAGTTACAATCATTGAGAATCAATAATCCACATATCTCAAAGTTGATATAGTTTTTTGTTTTCATCACATTCCCCACTGTGTTGAGTATAACATTAATATTTTTCATTAATATTTTTCATTTCTCTACAACCAAACATTTGAAAGTTGTCAATTGCAACTAATACTGATGTATAAATAGTGGTTGCAACTTCTGCAACCATGTTTGCAACTTCTGCAATCATGGTTGCAAAGGTTGCAAACAAGGTTGCAACTATTGTAATTATAGGTTTTATTTGAATATGACTATTAAGATGGGTGCCCCTGCGGGGCCAGTTCCAGGTAAAATCATCAAATGAAGGAATTAATAAATATCATACTCGTTCCATTCATAATAATTCATTAAATGAACAAATTAATAAATATCATACCCATGAAGTGCATAAGATCGACATGCAACTGATGTATTTGCTCAACTACTTCTATCAGTTGTAACTTTTGCTACCTTATTTAATAAATGCACAAATAAATAAGATGCGGCTAGAAGGAACCTCTGCTAGTAAAACAATTATTCGGCTTTAAAATATACTAAAATAAGCCTTTAACAATCTTCCAGAACCAGATTAAAAATATGAGCAAGACATGAAAAAACAAAAGTACAAAGAGAAGTAGTACTAGATGTGCAACCAACGAGGATAATTCAGTCTCGAACAATGAACCCATTTAGCAAAACAATAACAATAAACCATTTCCCTTGTGAAAGACAGTAACCATATTGTTCTAAATGTAACAATTTTTGGAAACTAGGGTAAGATTCAGTTATAAACATGAAAACTGCCATCACAACAAAATTTGTAGAACCAGTACCAAAAAAGAAAGATAGAACTTGATGTTCTAGTTCGCACCTAAATGTCTTGAAAATTACTTGAAAATTGTAATAATTCTAATCCAACAAACAAATCATTTAGCTGCTACATATTTGACCTCCAAACACTACGTAAATACTCGTCTCAAGAACCATAGCATCAGATGTATTAGTTAAAGATACTTTTAATTGCAAAAAAAATGAAAAGAAGTAACACTCAAGCGAAAACTACAAGTCAAAGTGGCTTATAAAGTAAGACTTTGCAACAAAGTGCAACGAAAAGAAAATAAAGTACAATTCAAAGAAAACTAAAATGCAACTCGAAGAAAACTAAAATGCAACTAAAAAGATCAACCTATAAATATTTATATTCTGAGCAACATACTTTATATCGATAAAAATGTACCTTAGGAGGTGGAAAAAGATCATTCTTAAATTTCAACTTTTCCTTTCTCTATTTAATTACTAACTTTGAGTTTTCCAGTTTCATTTCCTTCAGGGAAGCCTTTGATTTGTATTTGGATATAGAAACAGAGGCAACCAAAGGAGAAAATGAACCAGATGAGAATCTTGTATGGACCACGATATCAATACAAGACACCTTTAAGAAAAATAATATCATTCATTATCACGTAAAATCTTTCCAGACTTGTTAATAGTGAAAAAAATCAAACATATGAAAATAAAATTACATATAAATTGCATCAAATTAAAGAAATCGAAGATACCCATTAACATTCGTACATATTGACACAAACATATAACAAAAAACACAATAATATAACATCACAACTATAATAAAATTTTAGAATTTATGTGTATGTATGTAACAATGTGGATATGCATAATTAAACATAACAACATGAATCGAGATCTAATTAGGTTCATTATTAGATATAAGAATTACATTATGTAGGTAACAACGAAATTCTAGGATTTCTATGACTCTATATAACAAGGTAGATATGTACAATAAAAACAAGAGCTTAAATTGAAACTTATTTTGTTTGATTAATAGATAAGGGAATCACCTTAATGTAAACAGCGAGAGTGATGAGAGATGCACAAATGGAAGACAGAGACGAAAGAGGAGTAACGAGAATAAATACAGAAACGGTTAGAAGGGACTATAAAAGAGATTGAAACGTATATATGCAAGTTTATATTTTTAATTTAAAATAACCGTATAAATGCAATAATTTTGAAAAGAACGTATATTTGCAAAAATCAATTAAAAAACAGTATTTTTGTCAAATTCTCTTTATTTTATCTTCTAAAATTACATATGCAATATTTTTTATTATTATACACTCTTTTTATATATAAATGTACACTCATTTAAAATTGTATTTTTTTAATTGTAAGATAAATAACACTTCTAATAGCTTGTGACACTAATTAAGAATCTTTGTTTCAATTTTATTATAACCTTTTAACATATTTTTAAAATTAGTATAAATGTTACACCAAAATTTATTGAACATGACATTTTATTTTTTTATATCTTTTTAAGGTGAAGAAGAAATCACCTCAGTTAGGAAAAGAAATTTTTTGTTGTCAAATGAGGAACGTCACTCAGTGTATTTATCTCTATTGGAGAAAAGTGCAAATGGAAAAATTGGTAGAATGACAACAAAAAATATTGCATCACTTTTCTCAGTTTCTATACGTGTAGTTCAACGTATCTGGAAGCAAGCAAAAAGTACAGCAAGTGTCAATGGTAAGGTTGATGTGTCTCACAGGAAAACAAAAAGATGTGGTCGTAAGAGTGTGACCATTGATATGGAACAATTTCGCAATGTTCCTTTGTCTAAAAGAACAACTCTCCGTTCTTTGACTTTTGCTACAAAAATTGGTAAGACATCATTAATAAGACAGTTTAAACTGGGAAAATTCAGACGACACTCTAATCCTATTAAACCATTGTTGAAAGATGGTAATAAGAGAGCAGGAGTAGAGTTTTGTATTTCTATGCTTACTAGTTTTATACCCGTGCGATGCACGGATAATTTAAGAATATTTTTTAAATGCGTCTATTTTATTATTTATTTTTTAATATTAGTATTTTTCATATATTTATTATTTTAACATTAATATTAACCTTATCTATTTTTAAAAATTATAATACATACATAATTTATAATATATGCTAAGAAGGTGATAGAAGAGATTTTAACTTTGTAAGTGAATTTTGTGATGCTCTTTTTGTTAATTTTAACTATTATTGTTTTAGTTCTTATTATTATTGAAAATTTTTTATGTTTTCATAATTTTAGAATTAAAAAGTTTTAAATTTTTATACTATTTCACTCCAAAATATTGTTGTACTATATGTAATAATTTTCTTATCTTTTTGGAAGATATGATTTTTTTTATAAACTTATTTCCCACTCTAACATCTTATTCATAATTTTTGCAAAATAATAATGTAAAGAAATTGAAATATCTATGTTTTAATAAAATTTATTTTTTTATTTCTTCATATATGTTTAATTTTTTAGCACAAATTTGAAAAATATTAGGCCACGAAAGTTAATACTAAAATAAAATAATATATTTTTCAAAACATATTTATGTGACGATTCACATTTTTCTAAATTATATTACAGTTTAAAGTTAGCCTAATATATTTGTTAATATTTCATTTTTATTATTTACTATGTTTAAATTATTAAAAAATATATTGTTATAATTATATTTCTGCTATTCTTTATTCTCTAGCTCTCCATATTATTTTTGTATGCACGGGTTTGTGCTACTACAGTCGCCTGTCTCTCTGCGTTATGTTTAATAGTTTAAAATTAGTATTTTAGATTAAAAATTTAAATTACATTTTTGACCTGACGACCAAACCATGCCACATGAACTCCTTTACACCTATTATATATAAGATATAATAACACAAAGTGTACCACGTAATCCTCAATTTGGATATGTATAATGTCATTCATGTTGATGAAAAGTGGTTCTATATGACCAAAAAAAAGAACTGCTATTTGCTTTCAAATGAAGATGAGCCTCACCGTACTTACAAAAGCAAATATTTTGTGGATAAAGTTATGTTTTTAGCTGTTGTAGCTCGTTCAAGATTTGACGTACAAGGAAATGTAACATTTTCTGGAAAGCTTGGAATCTGGCCATTTGTAACCAAGGAGCCAGCAAAAAGAAGCAGTGTTAATCGATCTGCTGGTACACTTGAGACCAAAGCAATGACTTCAGTTGGAAGAGATGTAATAAGGTCATTTTATATAACAAATTATTAAAGGCAATTAGAGAGAAGTGGCCAAGAGAAGATTAGATTATGGGAAGACTATATTTATACAACAAGACAATGCAAGAACTCACATCGATCCTGATGACCCTGAATTTTGTCAAGCTGCAGCACAAGAAGGGTTTAATATTTATGTAAGATGTCAACCTCCAAACTCGCCGGATTTGAATGTGTTGGATCTTGGTTTCTTTAATGCTATTCAGTCATTACGTTACAAAGAGCCCCAAAAAATATTGATGAGCTTGTGACTGCAGTGGAGAAGGCATTTGAAGATTTTTCACCAAAATTATCAAATCATTTTTTTTCTGACTTTGCAGCAAGTTATGGTGGAGATCATGAAAGTAAGAGGTTCGAACACCTATAAAATTCCACACATGAACAAAGCTTGTTTGGAAAGACAATGTCTACTTCCATGTCAACTTAGATGTGATAATGAGCTAGTGAAGAATATGTTGGAATGGCTAAATACGGTCTCAATGTTTTGAAAAATGTCTAAGATGTTTTTTTTTTGTTTTTATTAAATTGGAATCCAATGTTTAATTTTATTTCTCCCAACTCCCTTTATTTAAATTTTGTTTTACATATATGCATCTTATTAAATTTACATGATTGATTTAATTTTTTTTGCCGGAATTAATTAATTTAATTTTTTATATGTGAAAGTTATGTAAATATATTTTACATATATCCATCTTATTGAATTTACATGATAAATTTTATTTTTTAGATGTTAAATTTATTTAAACATTGTTGTACATATATACATCTTATTAAATTTAAATAATTAATTTAATTTTTTAGATATGAAAATTATTTAACATATTAGATGTGAAAATTATTTAAAATGGTGTTTTACATCTATTTAACTTGTAAACTTTGTTTTTCTTAACTATATCTCTAAGTTATTTTTTCTGAACATAATTAAAAATATTTTATATGTCAATTTATTTTTGTTGAGTTGAAATAATTAATTTAATGTTTCCCTACACTCACTAGTTCTTTTTTTTTTGTAAAATAATTTAAAATCTTGTTTACATGTCAATTTATCTTTGTTGAGTTGAAATAATTAATTTAATATTTCCCTAAACTTACTAGTTTTTTTTTTTGTAAAATAATTTAAAATCTTGTTGTGGATTTATTTTTCTTATCCAATTTACATGTTTAATTTTGTTTTTCTCAACTGTCTTTCAAAATTATTTTATTTTTCTCACTAATTAATTTTATTTTCCTAAACTCTCACTCTCTTTGTTATTTTTCTATAAAATAATTTAAAATCTTGTTGTACATCTATTTATCTTTTCCAATTTAAATGTTTAATTTTATTTTTCTCAACTCTCTCTCTAAGTTATTTTTTTATTTAATAATTTAAATTTCTGCTTATATCCATTTATTTTTTTTGTGTTGACATAATTAATTTTATTTTTCTCTATCCTACTCTCTTAGTTATTTTTTCTACATCTATTTATCTTATTGAAGAGTAATATTTTTTTTCTCAACTATTTCTAAGTTATTTTTTCTAAATTATAATTTTAAAAATTATTATACATTTATCAATCTATAACGAATTGTTACTCTCTAAGTTATTTTTTCTTAACTTTCACTCTCTAACTTTTTTTTTTGAAAATAATTTATTTTTTTACATCTGTATGCATATTTATTAAATTTAAAAAGTAATTTGATTTTTTTCTCATAATTTCTTAAGTTATTTTATGTGAAAATAATTTAAAGTATTTTTGCACATATATTTATATTGTTGAATTTATATGATAAATTTAATTGTTCTCAACTTTGTTTCTAAATATAAGTTGTTTCTAAAAATAAAATGTTGGTGCACAATTTTTATTAAATTTATTTTTCTAAACTCTTTATCTAAGTTATTTTTCTAAATTTATATCCTCAAAAAAGAATAGATAGTTATGAATAATAAAAGGTAAAAACAAAAATACTATTTTAACAAAGTAATTTGAACTTAAGATATTTTATTTAAACTTAAGATATTTTAACAGTGCAACCATACCATTTAAAAATTAAATACACATGTTGATACCAAAATACACTAGGAAAATAAATCATAATTGCTAAATGCAGTAAATTTTTACTTTATGCAGTAAACAGAAATTACAATATTAACCTTAACTCGTTTTTTAACGCATCACTGAAAATTTAGGGTATTTAATACCATCATAGACTGACTCACTAAGGTGTATTAATGATACATTATTATATTAAATAGTAGAGTAATGATAAATATGCTAAAACAAACAAATACTCCCTCCGTCCCACAATACAAGTCTTTTTTAAAAAAATTACGCATATTAAGAAATTATTAATTTGATAATATTTTTCCACTTATACCCCTCATAAATGAATGAATGTAGACTTTTACTTAACCCTCATATAATGTTATACAACTTTCAAAAAGGATAATTTAAGAATAATGTCATTATATTTGCATTGAAAAGGAAAAGTGGACATGTATTATGAGAAAAAAAATTCTTTCAAAAGAGACTACTATTGTGGGACGGAGGGAGTACAGTACTCCGTAATATACTCCCTCCGTCCCACAATACAAGTCCTTTTTGAAAAAATTACGCATATTAAGAAATCATTAATTTGATAATATTTTTCCACTTATACCCCTCATAAATGAATGAATGAACGAATGTAGACTCTTATTCAACTCTTATCAAATGTTATACAACTTTTAAGAAGGCTAATTTTGGAATAATGTCATTATATTTGCATTGGAAAGGAAAAGTGGACATGTATTATGGGAATTTTTTTTTTCAAAAGAGACTAGTATTGTGGGACGGAGGGAGTACTCATTAGTATCCCTTTTTTTTATATTAACTTTTAGCATATAGTTTATATATATATTTTAGAAAATATATCTACTAAAAATAAGAAAACACATATCAACATTTCAATTTAATTTTTTTATTTTTATGTAAAATTAAAAAATTACTTTAAATAAATTATTTTCCTATTGAAATAATATAATAAAAATATAACAATTTTATATTTATATTCATTTTCTGAATAAAAATTTTAAAATTTAATTTTTATTTAAAAATATAAAATTATAAAAGTAAGTTGGGGGACTACACTTTATACATATCTAAAAAATGCATGTAGGACACAATGTAAAGAAATGGGTAAGACTAGAGGAGTACATGGCCTGTTTGGCATTTTTTTAAAGTGAGCTTATTCACTTATAAGTCCATAACTTATCGATAAGTGTTTGTTAACTCAATTTATAAGTCAAATTTACAACTTATAATTATAAGCTGATAAGTTGAATGTTGGTAACGATGTATTTTTTCTAATATACGATAAACATTTTTAAGTAATATAAGTTGATAAGCTGATAAGTTACTTATCAGCTTAAGCTTATTAGCTTATTGTGCATCTATTCATCACTTTCTATATATAATAGCCCAACATGAGTTTAAAATTAGTGAGATATTTTATTCATTTGTGAAATGACAAATTTGTCCATGTCTTTGTTATATTTAAAAAAAAAATTGTTAAGAGGAATTGAACCTAAGTGTAGCCACTTACTTGGCATTCTCCAATACCACTTATGCTACTATGCCACTTAAATTTTTATCCATGCACATAATATGTATATGTCGCAGGATAATAAAATTTGATATTATCATTGCAACTTATACAATGATATCTTCTTTTTCATATTTGTTGATTTTGTTTACGTACTATTTTATAATCCGTGCAATGCACTGTTGTTTTAAATAATAATATTATGACTTTTATTTTAAAATTTTATTAATTGAATTTGTT
>PHNY01147697.1:26735-38489 GCA_003724115.2 Anethum foeniculum
TCGCAATATGTTAGCATTTTTTTATGAATATAATATTTTTTTTTATAAATGCAACAACTATTTAAAATTAATTAAACTTATTAAAAACAACTCGTGCATTGCACGGGATATAAACTAGTATATTATAATAGACGAAACATTGAAAATTTGGTCGTCGGTACCTGTTTTTTGTATAAAGTGATTTTACCTAATTACCCTTACTAATATATTTTTATAAAAGGTAATATTTATAAAAAAAATATGTATACACTATATAAAAATATTACATGCAGTTACCTCTTTTAATCAAAATTTTACTTTTTCTATTTTTCAAAACATGTTAATCAAAAATTTTACCTTTTCTATTTTTCTTAATCAAATCAATCAAAACACGTTAATCAGTTACCTTTTTCAACAAAAACATGTTACCTTTTCTATTTTTTCCATCTAAACATTTGCTTTTCCAAAAATATCACGGACAAATTAAATATTTCGTTTTTCAAATATATCACGGGCAATCAAAACATCTCCTTTTTTAAGGGCAACTAAAATATCTCTGTTTTCTAAAAATATCTCGGGCAAGTATATATAATAAAGTAGAATAATAATAATAATAATAATAACAACAATAATTATTAATAACTAATCAGTTACCTTTCTCATATCACTAGCAACTTAAATATCTCTCTTTTTCAAAAATATAACGGTTAGCTAAAACATCTCACATTTCCAAAAATACACGGGTAAGTCTATTTAATAAATAATAATAATAATAATAATAATAATAATAATAATAATAATAATAATAATAATAATAATAGTAATAATAATAATAATTAATAACCTAACCGATTACCATTTTTTAGCTGAAATACATTATATTTTTTATTTTTTCTAACCAACTCTCTACTTTCCCAACATGTTATGGACAACTCTATTTTAATAAAATAAAATAATAATATTATAATTACTTATAAATAATCGATTATCCGTTTCAACTAAGGCGCTCTATCATTTCAAATAAAATTAAAGATATAATATTAAAATTTTAATTCTAATTAAATTAAAAAAATTATATAATATTAAATAAAATTCGTGCATCGCACGGGTTTTAAGCATCATTTTTATCAAATAAAAAATATCATTTTTACCTTTTTATTTTCTCTAATCAAGTTCCTCGTATTTTCCAAAAATAATATGGAAAATTATATTTAATTAAATATAATATTATTATAATTATTAGTAATCAACCAATTACCTTTTTAAACTAAAATGCACTATCAATTTAATTAAAATTAAATTAAAGAAAATCATATAATATTGAAAAAAAAGCTCGTGCATCGCACGGGTTCTAAGCTAGTATATTTTAAAATTAATTTAGTTAGATATTGTGTTCCCCATGTTACATGAAAATATAATCATATACACATTAATGATGTTGCCAAAATTGAAAGACTAATTCAAGATTCAAAATTATATTAATAAGCTTAACATAACTATGGTAAATTTCATTATTGATATATTGATTCGTTCTACAAACTTTTCATATATAAAAACTGATCATATAAAAATATGGATCTAATACAAACCAAAATATAGATACTAACATAGAAATGAATAGTCCATGGTCAAATTAAAATTTAAAATCTCACCCAAACCTAAATATGAATCTCGAGTCCCGAAGCCGAGAAAATGGTTATCTAGCAAATTTATAATATATAGATTATGTTTATGTATAAGATATAATACTTACATAATTATATTTATGTATAGTGATAATAATTCGAACGAGAGATTTTTACATACTTAAATTCAAAAATTCAACTAACATTATAAAATTGTGTTTAAAAGATATATTTATAATAAGTATAACTGTTAGACTAATATATTTTAAAAGTTATTAGCATTATTAAAATGTATCTCATATCTCAGTTATTACTTCGGCTTATCTTTCGATCAGTCGATGCATCAATCACTCGATTAAGTTCAGTTGCTAATTTTTATATCGATAAACATTATATAATTATAAACTACAATAAATGTGACGGTAACATAAGTACATAATATTGTCATACACTCATTTACAAATTACGATATTATTACTATTAGACTATAGATATAATTTATAAGTTGTAGCCCCTAGTTACACTTACCGACAAATCATCCTAATAAATATAATTTTTAAAACTACTTATTATTCTTGTAGTGCCAATTGTGAAGCAAAAATCAAATTTGTTTACGAAAATAATAATCATTTTTTATTGTTGTTATTATCATTGTATTTTATTTAAGATGCTTAGTTTATAACGAAGATAAAATGCATAGTAAAAATTTATAAATGAATAAGATTAGAATATTGTTTAACTGATTGAAAAAGTTGAGTATTGAAAAAATTAAGTGTGTTATTCTGAATTTTTTTGTCATTTTAAATGAAAAAGGATATTTATACGTTAACTTGAACACAATATAACATAATCGGATAATTTTCATGAAATCAAAGTTAAAACTCGAAAACTCGATAATAACCCCAATAAGCTCGAAAACTCGATAAACTCGAAGACTCGTAAAAAAACTCGATAAGCTCGAACTCGTTGAAATGTGATAAGCTCGAAAACTCGGTAAAAAACTCGAAAAACTCGAAAACTTGCAAGCATCTCGAACTTGACTAGTTTATTATCCGGGTCGAGTTCGAACACAATTTTCAGGCTCGACTCGACTCGATTAAAAAAAGCTCGAACTCGAATTTGATAAGCACAAACTCAACTCGACTCGAATTACGTCCCTAAACATCAATTCAAACAAAACAGTTTTGATAAAATCACTCTCATCACAACCAGTCCAAACCCCAATCTCCCTAAATATTTAAAGTATCGGCAGCTTTACTCATACCCAAACAAAAGATGTATGGGAAGAATTTTTTTTCAATGGTAATATTCATGTGTAAAGCTAGTATATGATCCGCTCTGATTTTGGAACGTACAAGTCTACATTTTAGCTTAAGAATAAAATTTCAAACATCAAATCCCGCAAAAGCAACATTAGTTTTACATGTCTGCTAACAGTTACTCTGTGTTTCGGCATTGTTAAACACATTACTCAAATATAGACTCGACTCGTTTATCCAGATAATATTTCATAGCAGTTCTTAACGTTTTAACATCAGATAACAAAAGGACAATACAAACACCTGTCGGGTTTAAGATGTCCAGCCACTGATTATGATAACAAATTAGAAATACAGCCACATCCACATCCACATCACCCTAAACAAAATGAAAACAAAATAGATGCTTTGCCAAGTCCACCATACACTTCAATTTGAACATGAAGCACCTTGGCCCTCGCAGTCTGCATGTGTTAAAGATCTGATCATTAGGAATACCAAAAGATCAACAGTAAACTGCAAATTTTAATCAGTTTTTGTGTAATACATGCTTGCATTAAATTACAATTTGTAGAAATTCACAGGCATCTATATGTGATTGCAAGTCTGCAACTGACTGCATAGTTAATTATGAAAGTGAGTTCAAGGGGAGATACTACATAAGAATAGATAAAGATTAATGTACTTTAAAATAGAGATAAGGATCAAATAAAAAGAACATTAAACAGTTAACATGCTCTATATATAGATCGTTTTTCACTTGAGGTGGCATCATTAAGCGCAAATTTACACATGGATTCTGTAGAAGTTAACATCAGGGTAAATAAGAATTCTTCAAAAACAAAACTCCCTCCATTTCAAATTACTTGTCCACTTTCAACTTTTCTCAGTCAAATTGACCGAACTTCGATTGAATATTAAGAATTATTTTTTTTACAATTTTAACAAACAGAAAAATACAATGTAAAGAGGATTACATGTACTTTTTTGCAGTGCTCTAAAAGACGCAAATCGGCATCAATTGGTAGTCAGTAGAGAGACCTACCAGATTAAGTGATTTATCGGATTGATTAGTCGGAGCATAAATTGGAAGCAATTTAATTTAAAAAATAATAATATATAATTTTATTTAAAATTCATCAAGCTGCCACAAATTTTAAAAAAGAATACCACATATGATTAGTCCAACATTGACATTTAAGTGGCAAGATTTATTAAAAAAAAAACCACAAATCATTAGTTCATACGTGATATTTTAGTGATTTATGCCTAATAATCACTACTTAATACTTAGTAGTTAGAAATTAGTACCTACAACTACTACAATATACTTCTCTTTCCCATCATAATTCATAAACGTCCTAATTTGAAGTTTTTTTCCCGTATTTCCATGCATATAAAATACATAGTTATAGATATTATTTTTTTCGATTTTTTATTATGTAGAAGAGTTTTGAACATCCTATTTTATACAAATCAAACAAAATGAGAAAATGAATTCTACAAATGTAATTTTAATAAGCGTGGAAGAACTTGAAAACAATCAGGACGTTTTTTTTTGTGACGGAGGGAGTATAAAAATCCTGATCTGCCAACATACTGATATAGTTCAGTAACCCTAACCCTCGTGAAAAACCGATTAATCTGTGCAAGTCTAGCCCGACTTTTGACCGATTTTTTGAAAAACCGTACTTCGACCCGATTTCCGATTAATCGAGACAGGCACGTCCGAACTATCGATTAATCGGTTCACCCGCCGATTTTAGAACACTGCTTTTTAGTAATATAATTTTTTGAATTTCTTTTCAATCATATAATATATGTAATTATTAGTCAAAATTTGGTCAATTTAACCATTAAAAGTCAAAAGTGGACAACTATTATGAAACAGAGGGAGCATTTTCTTTAATCTTTTTAATCTTTTTACTTTACGAATTTCAAGAATTTGTAGGCTAGACATAGAGAGTCGCGTTATAGGGAACCAACAGAATAAGTTCCAAATGACATGTGAGCACAACACAGAATATTTACACACACAAACATTGCAGTTTGACATAAGTACCAATGCATTGATGTCATGTGTATCTGCTGCATACTTGAGATACATCTCTAAGTGTCCAGCCATTATCCAGGCCTGGATATGCTTTTGTGTAGTACTGAATGTCAGCTAATGACTGCCCAAACTTGATATCATAAGAAGTAAGTAATTTGTCATGTAAAATAAGGGAGGCTGTTGCGGTGATAGTCAGGCACGTGGATGGAGCAACTTGTAACAATGCAAACACAAAGATTGTTTAGTTCTGAGTCAGCATTAAAGTTGCCAAACTTTAAATGGTTTTTCATAACCCACTGTGTATTTGCACTTCTATCTATATTAAGACAAAGTACTACCCTAAATAGAATATACCGCATTATAAACTGCATTTCAATGTCCACGTAACATTTGTTGTCAATTATTTTCAAAGGATAAGAAACATGAGAAACAAGATCCAGTATAACAACTGAATGATGTTTTACCTGTCATGGGACGTTTTTCTCGAACTCTAGTTATGGCTTCAAACAACCTTTTTGACTTGACTGCCGCACGATTTGCAGCACAGATTGCCCGCAATGCAGCTTCCCTTGCAGAATGATACTTTGCATATGCTTCGTTGACAGCTTCCTTCAGAGTTTGATGATTACACATCTTCTCTAACTCTGCTTCAATTTTTCATGTAAAGTGAGAAAGGTTGTAGTTGAAAGTAAGAGCAAGTGCAGGAAGCAATTTTCAATACGGTAATAAATTAAGTAACCCACTATACATACGCCAGTATTTGAAATCTCTTTTTGCTAAAGGGTTGTTTAGAAGGTTAGCAAAGGGACAACCCTGTTAGCAACTATCCTTCTAAATAACACACTATATCCCATAAAAAAGGCCATGTCCAACTTGTTAAGTTGCCTTTTGTGAAAAGGTTCTTCCTAGCAAATTGAGCATTTGCAAATCTGTACTTATTTATAATCTTCTAGTCTTCTATACTGACAGTGACACTCGTAGATATAAAATATCCAAAAAGTTGTTTCTATATCAAGCTGCAAGAACACTGATATTTTAACTTGATTATCAAACATCAACACTTTTTACACAGATAATTACAATCATCTTAATTTTAAATATTTAAACTATTAAGAGAAAACATTTATCTGCATTTGAAATTGTGTGCGGAAACCTCTATAAACATCGATATAAGTGATCCACTATATATAATCTCCAGTAATAACTCCATTCCGTAACGAGTTTTTTCCTCTATTAGTTCCATTAACTTGCTTGGTAAACAGCAGTCCATGTAACATTTATTTTTAGCCATTTTCAGAAATGACAGGAAACATGATAAAGAAACTTAAGTACTATAACTGAAAGATGATTACCAGCTCTGGAAAACTTTTCATGTGTGGCTCGAAGATGGCTTACTGCTTTTTTCAACTCAGACATTGCATGATTTGACTCCTTCAATGTTACTGCTCTCATTTCAAATGCTTCGGCTAAAGCTGCATCAGCTTTCTTGGGGTTCATATCTCTGATATTTTCTAGCTCTTTTACTAGCTCTGCCTCCCACTTCATGTACACAATGTAATTCAGTCAGCAAGGGGAAATTACCATCTCAAGTAAACCACATATAGGATGAAACATGGTTGAAAGCCAATGTCAAATATGAAGACACGTAATTTTGTTGCTTTGCGACTTTTCTCTTACACCCTTTACCCTATGCAAAGCATCTAATGTGATTTATATCCACAATGAAGACATCAAATATCCGGATACTATCTACTACTTCTTATCTGTGTTTATATCATGTGTGCATAGTGCATACAGAAATGGGGTACACAATGTTCTAAACTTCTAATACTGCTATCTAATAATCAAAGGAACCTACATGGGCTTTGGGATTGGTAGTTAAAGATATTTGATCATTTTAATGTAAGAAGAGACACTAGTTCAGTTGTTTGAAAACTTTATGCTTACATCAGGTTACAATATGGTGAGCATATATCATAATCACTAACCACTATGAAGACATCTGATATCTAGATAATACTATCTGCTATTGATAATCAGTGTCGAAGATCATTCGTGCTGCTTGCATACATACATATATCATATATGGGGCGCAGATAATTTTGCAACTGTTATCTAATAATCGGAAAAAGTAAGAAAGATCTAAAAGATAGTTAAATAAATATATGATCACTTCAGTTATATATTTTTCAGTTAATTTATATGATTATTTAAATTATACAAGCTTTGGCCCTCAAACTGTTAAGATATTAATATGTAGGCAATAGACTGACCAAAACTTTGCCCAGATCAATGGGCAAGGCACTTTAATTTATATATTTTTTATGTCGATTCCACACCAGTTTTGCTCCCAGACGTTCTGCAAGCAGGAACTGGGAATAGGGCATAGGGCTGAGCACTTTTTTCTCCGAAATAACCAAACGGCCAAACCGAAATTTTCATGTATTTTTGGATTGGTTCGGCCTTCATATTTCATAGCATTTGGTTTAGGTTCGATTCCACAGTCACCTTAACCAAAAATTTCAGGTTGGTCTAAGTACGTGTGATTTTAAGCTTTACAGATTAACCAACTTGCAGAACTCAACTTCTATCCAAGTTACTTGCCTATCCTCCCCTCCTTTTCAATACTCAACATCTACCCAAGTTGCTTACTAATGATTCCCCTCCTTATTTGTTCTCTCTTGAAAACCACCTCCTGCTGAAGGCACATGGTCCAACTCATACCGACAAGTCCCCACAAAGATACATCATTGATAGGTCAACTGATTGACCCATAATTTTAATTTTTTAGTCAAAAGATGCAATCAAAGTTGTTCAGGCGCAGTAGTTTAGTCTGTCTCTTGAACATTCTAATGTTTAATCTAGAGATTTCCTAATCTATGCGCAATTAAAAAACAAGAAGAGTTACATGCTTGAGGATTATGAACAACACTTGTACACCTATAATAAAGAAAAATTGAACTGCAATTCTCATCAGACTCTACTTGTGCTACAACGGGGGAGGGTGTTGATCCATATACTACCTGATTAACCAGATGCGAAAGCTCTTTAAATACAAATGAATAAGATGGTGAATAAGGAAGTTGGCAACGCTCAACCGGAAGGGGAAATAAAATGAAGAGAATTAATGACTGAATAATACAAATTAAAATTAGAAAAGCGAACAATAGAGGATAATCATGAAAAGCACGGATTTGATGGCTCTAGCATACCCTAAACCCCCAAATTAGTAATCACTGCCCAATTTAACCGGCATGCAGCAGAAGATCTACTTGTCGACTATCCAACTTACCAAATATAATTCCACGAAAGATTTGAAATCAATGCAAGTGCAAAAGATATACGAAACACATCACCCAACAGACTAAACATGCCACTAAAACGTTTATCAACAATCAATTTTCAAAGAGAGCATTACAAAATGGCTAACCTCATTCGAAACTGAATCCATCGCTTGAAAGATTAGGAAGAGCTACAAAACTGTGATAGTATTCAACGGCTGTGTAAAAGTTCTTTAAATGTGGTGCAGAACCTGTTGGGCCGCGAGCGAGCTACAACTCGACAATAGTATGATATTGTCCGCTTTGGGCCGGGCCGGGCCCGCACGGATTTATTTTTTGGATCGCTCCCAAAAGGCCTCATACTAATGGAGTTAATTGGCTGCTCTATATACCAGATAATATTCTATTATCTATTCGATGTAGTACTTGGGTTGACACCACCCAACAATCCTCCCCTAAAACCAAGAATCACAAATTCCGAGATCTTGCACCCGTGATTAATCTGTCTACATCTTGCATCGCCGCAAGAAAACAACAGATCTCTCAATCGCGTTCACACCGAGGGGAACCACCCACATGGAACAACCGCAGCCCAGCTCATTACCCCACAAGGTCCACCCGAACCTTTGGCTCTGATACCACTTGTTGGGCTCTAAGCAGGCCTAAAATTAATACACATTTATATCCCTAAATTTATTTTATATTTTAAGTATTTAATAAAATTCAAAATGTATAGACTATCCTTACTTCACTTGCCAACTTATAGCCTTATGCTGAAAGCCTGTAAATTGAAAAATAAATTAAACTACAAACATCCGATATTTTTTGATGTTATATGGATGTAATATCATTTATAATCTTTTACTTGTAGGGGAACATGCCTCCAAGAAGGCAAAACAAATTCAAGTGACATAATCGAATTTAGTACTTTCCAACAGAAGTAGAGGACGAATGTAAACTTGTAAAATTATTATAGTGTGTCCACGTGAAATAACTACAACCCGCAATGGAAACAAGAGAATTTTCCTATCACAAGAGAATTTTTCAATCACACTTCCTGAGGCCTTACCCACAAACATGTTTGTAACCCAGCCAATGTCTTCAGAATACTAGTGGCGACTTTGTAGATCTAAAATTAATTTAAATGAAAGAATTACCAGAGGGGAAAATCATAGCAAATTCTTTATGGACCTCAAAATTCCAGTAGAATTTGCACAATAAGATGCCTACTAATAAAAAGGCTACCAAGAAAGAAATAGGGTAGTCTAAAAACGTGTCTCAAACACCATATTGCAAGTATCCTTGTATTAGCATAGTAACACGAGGCGTGTGTAAGTTGTGCATACTTTATAGCATACAGACTACAGTGCACATTTATTCAACCTCAATTCATGTTACCAAATACCTAAGATTTTTAACTACATAAATATAATAATTATCAAAAGTTCCAAGTGTCAACTGTTATTTTGGATTACATCCAAGATTAAAAGTTCAACATCCTAGGTTCAAAATTGCACAGATTAGCGATTATTATTTATGGATTTAAAACAGGAGCAAGCTTCAAGTAGATGATAAATGAATTCCATGACTCACCATATTTCAAACTTACCATCCCGAGTCAATGTTACATCTCAAAATCAAGAAATAGAAGTTTTCAGGTCTTTGGGATTGTGAACCTGTAGTTTCATCATCCCAGCACTCCCTCTTTTGTTGTCCACTCACGCGTAGGAAGGCCCATCAACAATCATAATAGTTAAATCTTCAAAAGAAAAAAGACATCAGATCATGAATTCTTACTAGTCTCGCATTTAAAAAATACAAAACGGAATATTTAATTGAAAATTTTAGCTCAATGAATGAATCCCACAGCACAATGATACGAAACAAGATCAATAAACCTTAATACAAAACACATCTATTTTATATATAATAGCCCAACATGGGGCAATATTGAGACATTATTCTTTAATTCATGAGACATTTTATTCCACCTAAATAATGAGACATTTTATTCAACTTGATTTTTTGAAAAAAATTGCTTTTGGTGGGGATCGAACACAGGTCTCACTCTTACTTTGCAATACATCATACCACTAAGCCACTCATAACTATATGTTGTTAGTTATAAACATATTATGTGTACTTGTGTGTCGTTGAAATAATAAATATTTGGTATAACGACAATCATATACCAAAAATTTGAACATGATATGTGAATGCATATACCAAATCATATGAAACAAATCACCAGATCTATATTTCAATCACTAATTCGTATAACGACAATCACTAATTTACATCACACCAATCACCAATTGGTATTGTAAAAATCACCAAATTGTATATAGGAGACATATACATACAAACATATCTTTGTTATAACCCCCATCACTTTTAACAATTGACAAGATCTGAAATTTGAACAGAGTATTGGAACAAGTCTTGACGGAGAAGACAATCGGATCTTGACGGAGAAGTTAATGATAATTTACTACAACTAGGGGGTATAATTATTATATTAATAGAGGTGGTGGATAAGGTGTTCCGATTAGTGATCTTCGGAAAAGCTGTCGGGAAGAAGTTGGGTGAGTGTGAGTTTGATCGGAGGATAAAGGTGTGCTGGTGGGGGAAGGAGGTAAGACGTCGGGAGAAATGATTGGTGAAATGAGGCCGGAAATATGACCGGAGTTAGATCTCGTCGAATTGCCTGATTAGAGGTAGAGTACTGAATAATAGGAGAAGTGATGGGTGTGGAGTACTGGACAGTGAGAGAAGGGGGTGGGTGTTGTAAAATAGCAATGTAAAATATGCAATTAATGAATGGTTTCTAGTTTTTATTTTAAAATTGGTTTCTATTTGACCATTAGCCTATATATATACACACACACACACTAATATAAACACATCTTTATGATCTAAATATTATAAAAAGTAAAAAATTATTTAAACCTGTCTAATTATTTACGAACATATTCTAATTAAAACATATTTAATTATTCTAAATTAAAAACGGTACTTTTTTAAAAAACTAACCTAATACAAACACATCTCTAGGGCTTCCATTTTATATATAGTATAGATATGCAATTGATCAAATAAAAACCAATATTTGAATAGAATCTAAAAATCAATGATATATGTACTTAAAATTGGTGATCGTCGACTAATAGTCTAATCCATTTATAGATATGAAAACTGTTGCCCCCTCGTTTAGTGATCGGTAATATGTAATTAAGTGATTTTCTGAAATTTTGATTATTAATATCTAATTTAGTGACCCCCGTCAAATTATTAGTATACAGATTAATATAATTTTGTAGCTAGGCTTTGGTTGGTTGGTAGATAATTGGGTCGATCCACGGGCCTACTTAATTTTAAACATACTAGCTTTATACCCGTGCAATGCACGAGAATTTTTATAAATATTTGTTGTTACTAAAGTTAATTTTTGAAAATTCTTTTAAAGTTTTTTATAAATTTTTGTTACACGAATAATTTTTAATTTATTAAATATATTTAATAATTTTGATCTTGGTTTTTGGTTATTTATATGTATA
>PHNY01147706.1:8931-21812 GCA_003724115.2 Anethum foeniculum
AAAACCACTGAATAAGATGGAGAATTGCTTCTTTGCCTCAACTAGCAACTCTGCATAAAACAAACAAAAACAAATCAAAAGACACAACATACTTGAGTACAAAATACCAATTTAAGTCATTATAGAGCGTTTCAAATAGATATAAAATCCACTTATCAGTATTCATGTATCTCAATAAAAATCTATTTTGAATATTTTGTACAGTTTTTTTCTAATAAATATATCTAATTTAAATAAATTTTAATTAGCAAATTTAAAATATACTTTTATTAGAAATCATTTTATTAAAAAAGTTCAAAATTAACTAAAGTTTTCATTTTGAGTTACGTTTTTAATCTAAAAATCATGAATATAATTTTATAAAAATTTTAAAATTTTAAAAGAATTTATGTGATTTTTTTTCAAATTTTAATCTATATTTTATTTTTCTATTATTATTTTTTAAATTACTACTTTATTACAACTAGAGTAAAATAACAAATTCAAAAGCTTAGCAAAAAACAACAAATTCATAAACAAAATAAAAAAAACACAAAAGGAACACACACTTCTCTAATACACACTCACAAATATGACCCCTCTCCCCCAAATATACACACCCCTGTATACACACGTTGTCCGGCGGATGAAACAAGAAGCATTAGTAGAGAAAAAATGGGAGAAAAGAGAGGCAAATGACATAGCATAAAATAGGGAGCAATTTTGGTTACTCAAATGTAGGGTTTGGTTTTATCTCAACTAAAAAATTTAGGGAAGGTGAAGGATGGTTGGAGTGATATTTCAAGAGCAAATCTCTAAAATTTATCACATGGATGTACTATAGATAAGGATGTGATGTACTATAGATAAGGATTCCATTCCTTTGGAGTTGCTCTAAACTTAACAAAATATTTAATTTTGGGCTGAACTCTTAATTTTGAGATCATGTTCAACCATCCTTCATACTAAGCTTTCTGTATACTCAAGATTTTTACATATGAACATTATATCCACTTCTAACAACATACTCCCCATTTTCAGAATAATGCTCCTACCCCTCACTTGGAATCGATAAAACATGAAACAATCCTACTATCTTCTTTTATTAAATACTTTTAAATAAACTCCTTATCTCAAGAACCATCATTTTGCTTCAGGTTACCGTTGATAACAAGTAAATCTTCTGAAGGAATAACCGACCGATTATAAAGCATAAAACTATTCGATCTAGGATTTCATAGATATTTAAAAAATTAAACTTTGTTCCCATCACCGATTGTCCATTTATAATCTTTTTCAATAAAATCTCAACCCTAAATAATATTTTTCCAAAATTAACAAAGCATTAATCCACATTTTGCTTCCAAAATATCATAATTCGGAAAATGATAAGCTTGAAGTATTATAAAATAAAAAGAATTATTATTTCTGATTAATCTCCAAATCTGATTTGCTGAAAGAGCCATATTGAAAGCTTCCAAATCTCTGAATCCCGGCACTCAGTGATTTTTCGACCAACATAAAACTGATCTCCATTTACACCAGTTTATTCTCTTTATATCCATCAGAATCTCGGTGCCAGCCTCTGTAGATCACTTATAACACTTTTGGCAACTTGAAGCAGCTAATTTATATCTATGCGTAGGGCTGTAAATGAGTCGATACGCTCACAAACAGTTCGGTGTTTGACTCGAAAAAAGTTCGGCTCAAGTTCGGTTCGATTTATAAACGAGTCGAACATGAACACAATTTCAAGGTTCGGTTTGTAAACGAGCTGAACTTCAGCATAATATAGTTCGGCTAGAAAGTTCGCGAACAAGTTCGGTTACAATGTTCGTGAATAAGGTTGTTAATATAGTTTAAAAATATACTCGTTGATATATCTCGTGAATATTATTAGAATTATTATTTATATATGCTCGTAAACAAGTTATGGCACACGCTTTATGACATAATTTTGGTGAACAATTGTGTATATGTATACCTACAAATAAATTTATCAATTTAAGTAGACCATTTATTATTTTTTATTCAATTTATAAATTTTTAATATTTATAGGATTTAAATTATAATACATGCTAGACAGGTGAATATATAATCTAACTATTTTATGTAACTTGTGTTCATGTATTAAATTAGTTTGGGTAATTTATTCAAAATCAGAATGCTGAACAATCAAATTTATTTATTTGGTTAGTAAGGGTTTTAAAATTTTTAGATCGCTTTTTTACACTTTTTTCTAAAAAAGAAATAATTAAACTTATGCAAAAATTCAAGAATCGTTACGACGAGCTCGTAAACTGAGTTGTTTGTTTCTGATCAGGAGTTCGTGAACAATATTCCTGAGCTGTTCGTTGAACCATAGTTCGTGAGCTGTTCGTGAGCTGTTCGTGAATATGTTCGCGAATAACTTTTTTCTTAATGAGTCGATACACGAACAAAAATTTTGATTCGAAAAAAGTTCGAGCTCGAGCTCGAGTTCGATATATTTTTAACGAGCTGAAATATGAACACTTAAGAGTTCGGCTCGGCTCATTTACGGCCCTATCTATGCGTGAAATTATTTTGTAATTGACCATGTGGATAAATTTGGAGGACTATTGCAAAGCTAATAAAATCATTTTAAGTGCATAAATTCAAGTCACATTGGCCTAAGAAAGAGCTAATTCGTCAAAATACATGATATAGAGTTCTTCAACCATAAAACAAAACTTCATATTTTAAATTGTACAAAATAACAAACTTCAGTCATCCATTTGAATAAGTAAGGTAATTCTGATTTTAACGTTAATCTAACCCAAATTTGGTAGGGTAAAAATCCTCTTTTCTTCTCCTCATATATGATGGAGAATCAGCTATTTATTCTTAAAAATGTATGTTACATCATTACTAATTACATAAGTTTGGCTACTACGGACAATAATCCGTTGACTTTGAATGTTTAATGCATCAAGAAAATATAAATTCATAAATTAAACCAATAGAAATAACAGGAACAATAATAGAAATGCTCAATCTAAATTCCTTTTTACATGCAGTCGATCATATACTATCTTAATCAATAGAATAATGATAAGAAGAAAGAAGAGTGAACCGATGATGGAAACTGTAATGGCGAGGACAGGTGAGTCTGATAACACCAAATAGGTCCCTGCAATAAAAGTCAACATCATAGCTATAACAGAAATAATGTTGAGCACAGTTGATGCAGCATTGAGTTTCGACACTTGGCGAGGATCGTCATTCATTGATTCAAGAAAGTAGAAAAACAAAGAAGATGTTGATAACAGTAGAGCTAATGCATCTGATACCATAAATGCATTAAAAGCTTTCTTTTTTGAAAGTAACACCAATCCTTCATCAACTTCTCCACTTTGACGTAGACCACCCGGCATAGTAAATCCTACGGTAAAAGTTACTGTAGTTATAAGTGCAGTAACTATTATCTGGGTGTTGGTCCTCTTTTTATACCTTTCTAGATCTTTTTTCATTTGTTCATGCTTTTCATCCATCAACAATTTGTTGTGTTCATCAAATATCACATCTTTTATCCTTCGTTTACTTGGGGGGACTATACTTTTCCAAATATCCGCTTTCTTCTCCGTGCTTTTAGCCCAAGGATTCCAAGCTGATTGATTATTCTGGACATCGTCAAGTGCAATTTGCATATGTACCTACAGATAAAGGACAACCAATAATAATAAATAATTATCTGAATTTGGAGGCATGATCCTGTTTAATTTTAACATGTCTGTGATAAGACTTTGGACGCAACAATATCTCTCCTCCGCCTCTGACGCAACATGCAAAAAGAGCAATGTTAACAGCAATGGAAGGTGAAGAGAGCTAACCATTATACTAAGTACACAAAATTTAGTCAATAAGAAAAAGGAGGGTTTTAACGTACCTGATCGGCAACAACATCATTTTTAAAATACAGCATGTCACGAGGAGTAAAATTGTTCTTGTTTTTAGCCATTGTATCAAGTCCTTTATGTTTTATGAGCTCTGGTATAAAACAACCATGGGATATAAGTAGATGGAGAGGTGTATCGCCATTGTTATCCTGCTGTTTCAAGATCTGGTCCTTATACTTTTCTGGACAATATCTCAAAATATCTTGTACCATCTCTTTTCTATTATCAGCTGCTGCCAAATGTAGTATATTTCGACCATCTTTATTGACAACTGTGTATGGAGAGTTAGCAGCTATGGATGCAGAGAAGGAAGCTGGCCATAATTGCATAAGTCGTACTAGTGTAGAAGTATATCCATATTCTACAGCTACATGAAATGGCGTTGATACCATATTTTCGTACACAAATTGGTTCCCAACTTCTTCTTGTGCTTCTATTATGACACCGAGTATTGAATCAAATTCGTGATATACTGCGTAGTGAAGTGGTGTCCACCCATTATCTTCTGTAAAAGTTACAAGGTTTTTGGCATCTCCCAGTAGATGTAAAACACAGTCTGAGAAAAAACAAATTTGTCTGAGTACATTAATTACGTCAATCAAAGGTCAAATCATTACTAGACTATGTATAATTGTGACTGTTAATATATCATGATGACAGCGGTTAACTTATAAGAAAATTGTTCCCGGCCAACGTTGGATAGGATACCGCTGCGGTAGGAGATTATTGCGGCAATGTTGGGTTCCCATCCAACGCTGGCTGGGGAACAGACCCCAACTTATAATATATGTATTACGTACTCATCAATAAATAGACTGATATGAGATTCTTAATACAATCTTCATATACTACATACCTTCATCACGCCTTTTCATAGCAAGAATCAAAGCAAGCACATCTTTATGATCAGGGTCGATTCCAGCTTCGTAAGTTTGAGTGAGCAAGTTGATAATATCATTATTATACTCCTTATCAATGGCTTCGTAGATTAAACACATGAGACCATTTCTTCTAATTTCACGACCAGGCTGATAGGCCGGATCTTCTAGTAGTATCAGTCTAACAGCATCCACGTAATTTCTCTCCATCGCCAGTTGCAAGACAGTGCTTCCCAACTCATCTGTTCTACTAAATAATGACTCAAAACTTACACGTGATGCATCCTCTGCACTACTCCCAAGTTTGGCTGCATTAATCGCCATTCTAATCACATCGCTCGGTTCTTCTGTCACTACAAGTTAAGTAAATGGATAATTTATTTATACATGTATTGCGTTCAATATACATGAAAAATTAGTAGCGAATTTATTGTTATATGATTTTAAAAAGGGGAACATCTATAAACATTGCTCTATACTACATACCTTGTTCGATATTTTTAATAAGAGCATGCAAAGCAGTCATCTTGCCCCGAGGACCCTCTAAAGACAGAGCTGTGCAAGTTGTACACATTTCCTTTATTATGCCTTGGTAACCATTTTCTGCAGCTATGTAGATTGGAGTTTTTCCATCATTGTTTTGAACATGTTTATCAGTTGGATCAGCCTCTAGTAAAAGCTTGACAATATCCACGTTACCATTAAGGACGGCTACATGCAAGGCAGTGTTCCGCATTGGACCAGCAGGTTGCCTAATAAAAGCTTCAAAAGAACTAGCTGATGAAGAAGAAGAAGTCAAATTAAGCCTGGCTGCATCAATTAGGACTTCAACCACTTGAGTGTGTCCATGATGTGCTGCAAGGTGAAGTGCAGTTTGTTTTAATCTATCCAGCTTCACCAAAAGGTTTTTGTTTGCAAACTCCGTCAAAATGAATCTCACGTTTTCTATATCCCCCTTCTTTGATTCAACGTGAAGGATAGTTTCTCCCTCTTTGTTCAGTATATCTGATTTTGTCTCCAATGCAGCTCTGGCATTAGCATCTCCCATAATGGCATCAGTAAACCAATCGGCAATGACATGAGTAGTTTTATACCTCTCTAAATCTTCTTTCATCCGTGCAAGCTTTTCGTTAAAAATTACATCTTTGGTCTCTCGTTTACTCGGGAGCACTAAACTTTCCCCAGTGTCCTCCTGATTAATCTGGATACTGTAAAGTGCAATTCTAATTTGTACCTGTAAATAAAAAAAGGGCGGGCCAAATATTAGCATTTATCTCAACTCAGGGACATGCTTTAACTATATAAATGACTAAATATTACTTCCTCTGTTTCAAACTAGCTGTTCACTTTCGATTTTTGTTATCGTAGCATGTTTTGTTCTTCTTTAAACTGGCATATTGTACCCTTTAGCCAAAATATGTAAATTTGGGTAAAATATTATAAATAAACTTTAACTAACGCATAGATTAAAAAGTATACGTACCTCTGAGATACTTTTTTCTGTTAACTTATTACTTCAATAACTTAAGTAATAAGAAATTTTCATTAAGTTAAGCCAAAAACCTGCTAATTTTCTCAAATGAAGGAAAAAGAAAAAATTTAGATGTACCTGATCACCAATAATTTGGTCTTCCAAATACAACATATCAGGAGGAGTCCACTTTTCCTTGTTTTTCACCGTAGTATCAAGTTCCTTGTATTTCATGAACTCAGGAATAAAACAACCATGCTGGATAAGCAGATGAAGAGGCGTATTGCCATTGTTATCCTGCCTATTGACAATCAAGTTCTTATACTTTTCTGGACAGCAGCTTAATATACCCTTTATCATATTTTTTTTACTTTGTAATGCCGCCAAATGTAGTATATTTTGTCCATTTTTATCCACAGCAATATATGCTGAAGAGAAAGATGGCCAAATCTGCATAAGACGCATCATGGTAGAAGTATATCCTTTTTCTGCTGCAACATGAAATGGTGTTGATACCATATCTTTATACACAAACTTGTATCCAAATTTCTTTTGTGCTTCTACTATGGGATAGATTATCGAATCAAATTCGTGATATGCAGCATGGTGAAGAGCTGTCCACCCACAATCATCAGCAAAGGTCACAAGGTCTTCCGCATAATCATCCAACAGGCGAATAACAGATGCTGAAAAAATGTTAATACTAATTATACAAAGTACTTCAAATTGTTTACCTCAACCTTATTTTGAATTTTCTAATTTTTAAATTATATTAAGTTTTAACCATACAACCAAACCCTTTAATTTTCAAGAATTGACAAGTTGATCATATAAAGTACATGCTTGGAGAAAACAATATATTTGGTACCTGTATCGCGCCGTCTGATAGCAGAAATCAAGGCCTCAGTCTCTTTGTAAAATGAAGGAAATTGAGCTCCAATTTCGTATCTTTCCGTGAGTAATTTGACAATATCTCTGTACTTCTTATCCTTGGCTTTGTAAATTAAAGGCAGGAGGCTCATAAAATTGTAGCCAATCCAATACTGATAGTCGGGATTTTCTACGAATATCATTTCAACCATGTCCACATAATTTCGCTCCACAGCCAATTCTAAAATAGTTCGTCTGTACTCATTAGTTTTGCTAAACAATTCAACAAACTTTTCGGCTACTATGTTCTCGTACTCTGAAATTTTAGCAAATTTGATTGCATTCATGATCATTTTGATGACATCTCTACTTTCTTCCTTAGCTGCAGGTCAAGCCAAAATGTTATGACAACATAAAGTTATTGATTTCTAATACCTAAAAACTCTTGATAAGGATAAATATATGCAATTAATATTTTTTATTTTTAATCACAGTTGTATAACATCAGTAAAAGATTTCAAAGTTTAATTCTAAAATAGATAAAAGAAAAATGAAGAGGATGTAATTTAGAAGGAATGAATATCAGAATAAGTGAATGAGGACGTATGTATACTACATACCTTGGTTGAGATTCATAAGAGCAGCATGCAAAGCAGTACCACGAGGTCCATCCAAATTAAATGTAGCTGTGCAAGTTGTGCAGATCATCTTCACTATATCGTAGTACCCTCTTTCCACAGCTATGTAGATTGGCGTTTCACCTTTGTTGTTTCTAATATGCCTATCGCTAGGATCGGCCTCTACTAATAGCTTAACAGTAGCCAATTTACCTTGCTCGACTGCTTCATGTAAGGCAGTGTTCAAATCTTCATCGCCTCGTCTTAGAAAAGCTTGAAAAGAAGTAACTGGATTATCATCATCTGAAGAAGAAAAAGAATGCAAATTTCTAGCTGCACCAATGAGGAGCTGAACCACTTCAACATCATGGTCAGGAATTCTAATAGCAGCATGCAAAGCAGTACTACCACCAGGACCGTCCAAAGAGGGAGCTGTGCAAGTTGTACAGATCAACTTCACTATATCGTTGTACCCTTTTTCCGCAGCTATGTAGATTGGTGTTTCACCTTTGTTGTTTCGAATATGTCGATCACTTGAATCGGATTCTACCAATAGCTTAACAGTAGCCAATCTACCTTGCATTACTGCTTCATGTAAGGCAGTGTTTAAATCTTCATCACCTTGCCTAAGAAAAGCTTCAAGAGAAGTAACTGAATTCTCATTAGTATTATCATTAGTAGTAGAAGAAGAATGCAATCTTTTAGCTGTAGCAATGAGGACCTCAACAACTTCGACATCATGGTCGAGATTTCTAAGAGCAGCATGCAAAGCAGTACTACCACCAGGACCGTCCAAAGAGGGAGCTGTGCAAGTTGTACAGATCAACTTCACTATATCGTTGTACCCTTTTTCCGCAGATATGTAGATTGGTGTTTCCCCTTCATTGTTTTGTGTATGTATATCAGTCGGATCGGCCTCAACTAATAGCTTAGCAGTAGCCAAGTTACCTTGCATGACTGCTATGTGCAAGGCAGTATTCAATTCTTCATCACCTTGCCTTAAATAATCTTGAAAAGGAGTAAGTTGACTATGACTATTAAGGAGGAACTCAACCACTTCATCATCCGAAGAAATAGAACTAGCTGGCAATTGTCTAGCTGCACTAATGAGGACCTTAATCACTTCAATATCCTGGTCGAGATGCTTAACTGCAGCATGCAGAACAGTACAACTACCAGGACCATCCAAATTAGATGGAGCTGTGCAAGTTGTACAGATCAGCTTCACTATATCCTTGTATCCCTTTTCCGCAGCTATGTAGATTGGAGTTTTACCTTCATCGTTCTGTATATGTCTATCACCCGGATCGGCCTCCAATAACATCTTCGCAATAGCCACGTTACCTTCCATGACTGATATGTGTAAAGCAGTGTTCAAATGATAATCACTTTTCCTAAGGAAAGCTTGAAAATAATTAACTGAACTATCTGAAGAAGCGGACTGAAGTCTAGCTGCAGCAATGAGGACCTCAACAACTTCAATATCATGATCGAGATTCTTTGAAGCACCATGCAAAGCAGTACTACCACGAGGACCGCCCAAAGATGGAGCTGTTCAAATTGTACAGATAACCTTCACTATATCCTTGATCCTTTTTCCGCAGCTATGTAGATTGGAGTTTTACCTTCATTGTTTTGTATATGCCCATCACTTGGATCGGCCTCTACTAATAGCTTAACAATATCCAGATTACCTTGCATGACTGCTATATGTAAGGCAGTGTTCAAGTCTTCGTCAACTTGCCTAAGCAAAAGTTGGAAAGAACTAACCAGACTATAGGTATTGTCTTTTTCTGAAGAAGATAAAATTCTAGCCTTACCAATGAGGACCTCGACCGTTTCAATATCGTTTCTGAGATTCTTAATTGCAGCATGCAAAGCGGTACTACCACGAGGATCATCCAAAGATGGAGTTGTGCAAGTTGTACAGATGATCTTCACAATTTCCTTGTATCCTTTTTCCGCAGCAATGTAGATCGGAGTTTTACCTTCATTATTTTTTATATGCTAATCACTGGGATCGGCCTCTACTAATAGCTTCACAATAGCCACATTATCTTCCATGACTGCTATATGTAAGGCTGTGTTCAAATCATCATCGCATTGCCTGAGGAAAGCTTGAAAAGAACTAACTAGACTATGGGTGTTATCTTTATCTGATGAAGAAGAAGATAAAACTCTAGCTGCACCAATTAGGACCTCAACAATTTCCAAACCATGATCGAGATTCTTACTAGCAGCATGCAAAGCAGTACTACCACGAGGACCGTCCAAAGATGGAGCTGTGCAAGTTGTACAGATAATCTTTACTATATCGGTGTACCCTTTTTTTGCAGCTATGTATATCGGAGTTTTGCCTTCATTGTTTTGAGTATGCCTATCAGTTGGGTCGGCCTCAACTAATAGGTTAGCAAAAGCAGCGTCACCTTTCATAACTGCTGCGTGTAAAGCAGTGTCCATATCTTTATCACCCTGCCTAAGAAAAGCTTGAAACGGACTAATTGCATCATTAGCCGAAAAAGAAGGCAAATGTCTAGCTGCTTCAATGAGGACCTCAGCCACTTCAGTGCGTCCATCATACACTGCTAAGTGAAGTGCAGTATGTTTATATTTATTTAGCTTCACTAACAGACTTTTGTTTGCTAACTCCTTCACAATGAATCTCACGTGTTCTATGTTTCCATTTTTGGATTCAGTGTGAAGGATAGTTTCTTCATCTTCGGTCAGTCTATCAGCTTCCACCTCTAGTTTAGCTATCGCATCACCATCTCCGGCAATGGCAGCCGCATACAAGTCTTCATCCATGAATATATATGTTTATACAAGAATCTGGATTGAATCACTCGGTTTATCGAAGAAAATATTTGCAGGTGCTATTTATTCAACACTACATAACCTACAATTAGAGGTTCGATGAATATTAAAATTACAACCAACATTAAAGTCTCTGAACAAATTAATTAACCAGACTCGTTTACCACAGCAATTTCTAATCAAGAAACCCCATGCTCCATGTGGCCGACGAAGACGTCAGAATAAACAATACAAGTTGGTGTCGGTAACAGGCACTAGATATTATTTAAAAAAATGTCACTATCATTCTAACAAACAATTAGTTGACCCAATTAAAGTTCAACCAATCCTGCCATAAAAAAGTTCAAGCTTGAGCTTATAGTCGAGTAGACTTTTAAGTTTTTCATAAATACAAATTCATATTTTGGTTAGATTAGAACCAGCGATATTTTTTAAAGAGAACAAGGATGATACTAATAGCCGGAGGTTAATGGTTTGTTGATGCCTATTTTTAACAGTATATAAATGTGAACAGTAAGGATGATTTCAAGCTACTTTCCCTTCCATTATCATGCGTAATAATTGCATATTGAAGAACAAAAAAGGATGATTTCACTGAAAGGTAACATGCCAACTGCGATAGACTTTTTAAAATTGAAATACTTATTTTGTGAAAGAAGAACTTGTCTTGATGTTCTTTTTACCAAATAAATTGAACAAAATACCCTAATAATCTATGTAAAGAAGACTTTTGGATAGAGAGTCTTCATATAATCATTTAGGTCACCTTGAATGTTTTACTATGCACGGTCTCAGATCAAGCCTAAGAATGTCTTAGTTCAAGTCTTAAATATAATATAAAAAATTGTGTCCTAGTAATTTAGGACATGTTTAACTAAATTCAACTTAAAAAATGTGCCTCATCCTCACTATATATTTAATATTTTATTGTTAAAAATTTTCTTGACAAATGTAAAGTAGAGAGAGAAAGATAGTGTGTATAATTATTTATTATAAAATATAAAATATGGCAATGAAAGAGGTGACTTAAAAATAAGGTTTGCATAAGTTGTCTTAGAGATATAAGGCATCACTAAGGATATTGTTGGATCAATTTTTTTTGTCAAATGCCCCAAATTATAACTTAGGACATCAAATAAAGCATCTCTTGAACTTGCTCTTAGCTAAATAATCCAGAATATTTAACAGCAACATCCAATGCACTCAAAGTTATTTACTGAACTTTAATCATTTAATTATTTTAATATTAATTGATAACTCGTGCGAAGTGTCCAGCGGACTCAAATTAAAATATTATTAAATTTGTTAAATATTATTAAAAGTATAAAATAAATAAATATTATTTAATTATATATAGTTATAACAAATTGAACCAAAGTGAAATTACAAAAGTTGCATATAATTATGTTGTTGTAGGGAAACGAATCACGGTGAAATCAAAATAAGCTAAATTATATAAATAAAGTTTGTATAATTACATAGTTTCAGGGAATCAAACCCGGGTAAAATTAGTTAAGCTAAGTACCAAAATTTGATACATTTGGTACTTTGGTACTATATGTTTCATTTAGAGGATGTTTTTTTTGTTAATAAATAGTATAGATATGTAATGTTATGTACGACATGATTCCCGGTTTCACCATAAGATTAAACAATCACTACAAGAAAAACACTATCTTACAACTGTTTTTCACCGTTGTTGACTTCAAATTTTCCCGTTGACTATCCAGCACTCATCTGATAGAATATCAGACAACGCTTTTTAAACCTTTGTGTGAACAAGATAGCACACTACTAGAAATATTGCATTAGACATCGGCTAAAAACCGATGTCTAAAAAAATTTTGACCGATATCTTCGCGTGTGATGTTAAAAGTCACCTACCTTTGACATCGGTTTTTAGCCGATGTCTATTGCATTACTACACATCGTTTTATAGTTTAATTCCGATGTGAAAATTTTGCTTAGACATCAGTTCTTTTTGCAGAACAGATGTTTAATTCATCGATTAACATCGGTTGAGTTACTTCTTATATGTGAATGAGGGACTATGATATCGTTTTCTTTGAACGAATGTTGTATGACTTGCATTTTAACATCAGTTCTATGAAGTACGACAATGTTATATGTAATATTTTATATTGATTATTTTATGATGCGATGTAATAGGCCTTTATAGACATCGATTTTAATGTTCTTTCTGATGTATGATGTTTTGTTTAACATCGATTATATGAACTTATACTGATGTAAAATACCTTTTTTGACATCGGTTTACACTTACTATGTCATGTTAATAATGCTTTCTTACATCAGTTTCCACTGGATTATGAT
>PHNY01147733.1:0-15792 GCA_003724115.2 Anethum foeniculum
ATTTTCTCTGAGCATTCTACTAATCAGTCAGCAAGATCAGCCACAACATTCATCCAAATTCATCCCGTGTTCTTCGTGTTCTTAGCAAAATATCCGTATTTTGCTCCGTGATTCCAGCAAATTTCCAAAATACTGTTATACCAATTTCTCCCGATAACAGGTGGCATGTCCGGTTCTGTTTTCCCGACTAAAGTTTGTGGGAACCCAATTCCAGCATGTTCAGATCCTAATCAATATATTAGTTGGGATGGAATTCACATGACACAAAAAGCTCACTTTTNATCCCCAAGTTGAAGATCATTAGGGTATGGAGACATTACGGAAGGTTATGTTTTACGGGAATAAAAAAAGAAGGAATTATTATGACCGGAGTTGCAGTTAAGTAGCTCTACTTGTGTAGTATTTTTTGTATTTGACTATAAATTTGTCAAATAAATAAAAAGAATAAATACACATATATATATTTGTGTTTTACTTATAAATTTCATTAATATATAAATCGGAGTTACAAATATATTTATATTAATACATATACAGTAGTAGTTACATGTCAATACATTAATGACATTAAAGGAAATAAATAAGGCAGTTATTATATTGAGGTGGAGGATGTATTGGTTCCTTCTTATTTTGTATTTTTTAAATAGTATAATTAGATATTTATTTCATCTCCAACATTTTTTTTAGATTTTATACATATAAATATTTATTAAATCTTTCATTGGTATCAGCTTTACGTGGTTTTACACGTTAGTAGTGAATTTGTTTAAAGGGATTTTGAGGCCGATCTGAGTTTTATACAAATGACAAATCACATCAATCAATAAATACTCTCATTTATAATCATGTACTATTTGTCGGAGCAGAGCCCGTTAGGTAGGCAATCTATATCGCAATTTGCAAGGGTTGTCTCCCTTTCCCACGTTAGTAACAGACTCACAAGTGGGCTTGGAACAAAGCCCAAAAGGAACTTTCTTCTTGTACACTTGTACAGTACTCCCTTGCACTGTGTTCCGGAAATTTTTTTAGGAGAGAAAAGAAAAAAAAAGTCAAGATTTGATTTCTTTAAATTGTTCCCAAAAGATTTTTTAAGAAAGAAAAGAAAAGGTTACTAAAGATTTGGGTGAAATTTTTTTACATATTTGTCTTTAAAATTTTCTTCCCACTTTTGGAAAGATTTAAAGAGAAAAGAAAATAACTAATTTTGTTTTCTTTTTTTTCTTTCGTTGATTCCCGAACACAACGTTGATCAATACTACGGCCTCCCTTTTTAGTGATCACATTTGACTTAGACCGTTCAAATTGACAAAAATGTAACAGAAATTTATAAATATTTTATAATAAAAGAAATTAAGAAAAATTAAATCATCGGAAAGTATATTTAATTTATTTTAATATATAATTTTCAGTTTTTTTAAATAATATAAAAACAATTTCTAATCATTGATCAAAAATTGTTCAATTTCACCGATAAAAAAAAATATGATAATTAAGAAAATGTGACAATTAAAAAGGAACACAGAAGTAACGCTGTATAAATAATTGAGTAACTCTACAAATCAGTCAACTGCTTCTCTTACATTTACCATCACTGTCTCAATTATAATTTAATCACATTGCATGTCATTTCAATACTAGTACTCCCTCTGTCCATTTCAATTCTTATCATTTTCTATTTTGGGATGTCTCATCCAATTCTTTACATTTCAAAACTTTCCTAAAATAGTAAAATTTTAATAATTTAAAAATTTTAATGAACCCACTTCTTTCCACTAACTTTTACTATTTTTCTAATCAATTATTTAAATATTAATAGGTCTCACCACTTTACCCACTTTTCTAACACTTTCTAATACTTTACTCTTATTTCTTGGTCTCCGTGTCCAATCCAAATGATAACAAATCATTTGAGGGAGGGAGTATCTGTTTACCTGTACACTAGGGTGTAAATCGATATAATTGCTTGCAAGAATTACCTTGTAAATTATATAAAAGCTCAAGTTGAGTTTAATTTAATGGCAGTAGAGTTAAACTTGAATTTTAAACTGCTAATTTTACAAAGCTCGCTAGGTCTTATATTTTATACATAAACATTATATAAATGGGTTAATATAGAAAAAATATACGTTTTATGTTAATTCAAATGCTTACTAAGCCGAATTTCACAAAACTCGCGAGGCCTTAACTTTACTTTTGTACATAAATATTATATAAAATGATTAATATAGAAAGGATATACGTTTTATGTTAATTCAAATGCTTACTAAGCTGAATTTCACATATAAATTATCTGGTTTTTAATTTAGAACTCCAACTCTAAATAAACATTTAACTTTTAAGAAAAATGTTATAAAACCACCAAAATTGTATGTATTTCTTTTTTCTAAAGCTGATATACTACGTGTATAATTAAAATTTTTACTAATAAGATAAATTGTATGTAAATTTATAAATTAAAATTCATTATTCTTTCTGTTCCAAAATAAGAGTTTTAACACGTATTTAAAAGTGTAAAGACAGACCAGCTACTTACTTTATTTTTTTACTTTATTTTTCTGAATTAAAATTTAATATTTATATTTTTACTTAAATAAAACAGTTGAAAATTATTTTATATCTTAAAATTATATTTTTATAATATTATATGCATGAGAGGGATTTTATCCAAATATTTGGTCATGTACTACAAATGTAATAAGGACCATTAATTCTTAAATTAAATAGATGATAGCCGTTGGATCTAAAATAAGAAAATATTCTATTTTCATAATCTAAACCAAAACTAATTAGGTCTTCTAAATTGAATAGGTTAGTTAAATAGATATTCTAAATTGAATAGATTAATTAATACAAAATTTGTAACTATATTTTCTCTTCACCTTTCAGAAAATTATACGTAAATAATACTTTTTAAATCATCACTGAGTTAAAGAATATTTAGTGAGTTTCGGGTGGGTTGTAAAATTGTCGAAATCTGATTTCTAGAATTCAAAAATAGAGTCAAAATAAATTAAACGAAACCTAAATTTTTTTTTATGTTCAGCTCTCACTACTAACATATTATTATTTATTATTTATAATTTCAAAATTTTATTAATAACATAGTTAATATCTAATACTCATAATGTATTATTTAACTCAATGATAAATTAATATATAATATTTATATTAGTAGATTTAAGAACACTATATAAAATATAACTTTTATTTATTAGTTTCAAATATATTAACAAACACTTTGATCGAGAGTTTGGGGAGAATTTTTGAGACTAATCTCGCAAAAAATTATATGAAGTTTTTATGAAGGCATAAAGAAATTCTTAACCATGTCTTGATTTATTATTTAATATTACGTTCTCAGCTAAAATATCGATATTCACTTGATTCTTTTATATAATTTGTGTTTTTACAATTTTTATGAAATATTATGTTCTGAATTTTAAATATATTATTATAATTATCAAAAAAATACACGAATAAATGAACCATACCACCGCTGCATTGTACGAGTAATAAGCTGGTATAGCATAAAAGTTAAAGCGAATTTTGGTCCCGTTTGGCAAAACTGCTTTCCACTTATAAGTTACTTATATTTTTTCAAAATTTCATATTTTTTTAAAAAAATTAAAATATAAATATTTATTATAAGAATTGAAAATCAAATCTTATTTTCAAAGTGAAAAATAAGTTACTTATTTTCAGAAAAAGTACATGTACATGTTTTTTTTCTGAAAATAAATAACTTATTTTCAGAAATAAGATTTGCCAAACGGGCCTTTATTTTGAAACAGACCGAGCGAAAATTTAACGCAAATATTTGACGCTACTGATTTATAAACTGAACTGGCAGCTGCTTGAGCAGTACATGTTAGAATATAATAAAAGCGTACTTCCATATTTTCAAACGTCACCCACGCCTTCATTTCATTTTTTTCTGTAGACGACATATTCTCCCTTCCTTCTCTCCCATCTGACTTCCTTCCTCCATCTCTCCCACCGCCATTTCACCTCCTCTCTTCAATCTCCTATACACACAAACAACAAAAATTATTTATGTAGTTGTAACAAACTTAACAGACTCCAAACAAAATTTAATATAATTGTAACAAACTTAACAGACTCTTGTTGAACGTATTCGAGATGGACAATCAAACACTTCTCTCCGATTCAAACGACAGCACAACAACTTGCATCAAACTAACCGACTCATCATTCTCACGTGAAAACACACTTCACGATGTACTATCACTAAAGCGTCTCTCGGAGAACATTCTATCGATATTCTCTCCATCCTCTTCTGAGTTCGATTACTTCTCCGACGCCAAACTCATCTCCTCCGATGGCCGAGTTATTCATGTTCACCGCTGCATATTAGCGGCGCGGAGCGCCTTCTTTAAGTCGATTTTGTGTGAAAAAGTAAGTGATGCGATTGCGAAACTCGAATTGAAAGAGTTAGCGAAGGAGTATGATGTGAGTTTTGAGGCGGTAGTTACTGTATTGAGTTATATGTATAGTGGCAAAGTTAGACAGTTACCGAAAGGTGTGTGTGTTTGTGCGGATGAGGAATGTGATCATGTTGCGTGTAGGCCGGTGATTGATTTTGTGGTGGAGGTTTTGTATGCTTCGTTTGTTTTTCAGATTTCGGAGTTGTTTGCTCTTTGTCAGGTAATTTTGAGATTCAGTTTGCTACTGTTTTTTAGTTTTGTTATATTATCCGAATCGAATACGAATGAGTAGTTGTAAATTTAAGCAGCGTTTGTATAATTGACTCATTCCTAATTGCAACTTTTAACTCATAAATTAATCTCTGTCAGGTAGTTTTGAGCTTCAGTTTGCTACTGTCTTTAGTATTTGTTATATTTTAGGAATTGAATACGAATGAGTAGTTATAAATTTAAGTAGCACTTGTACATATTTGACTCGTTCCTAATTGCATTTCCTATTTCATGAATTAATGACATTACAAGTCTCCTGATTAATGATTCATATTAAAAGAAAATAGTTTGTATTTTTCTTGTGAGATTGTGAGAACCTTTTGTTGAAGAAAGTAGATTTAGTAGCTGAATTAGGGGTTTGTAGTTTTGCATATATGCCTGGAGCTGATTTTTGAATGTATTACTTCGTTTGATTTTTGAAGTTAGTGGACGACATTTTACATAAATCAAATCTGGAAAGTCATAATGGGACTCGTGTTATAAAAAGGTTTATTAAGTGTGAGTTACAACTTCAATTGGCAAACAACTGCTTCAAATTTAGTGCAAACATTTCAAAATAGATACCAACATTGGCTCAGCTTGAGCACATTTACTAAGCAAATAGTTCTTTCCTAGTAATCTTCAACTCTTTATTAATGGCAGAGTCACCTTCTGGACATTGTGGACAAGGCTACAGCGGATGACATTTTGGTGGTTTTGTATGTTACGAATATGTGCAGCAATGCTTGCGAGAAATTGTTTGCGAGGTGTATGCAGATTGTTGTCAACTCTAATGTTGATATTGTAACTCTTGATAAAGTTTTGCCTGAGAATATAAGAAAACGAATTATGGATTCACGCATAGAACTGGGATTGATTGGTCCTGAAAGCAATAATTATCCGGACAAACATGTAAAAAGAATACACAGGGCTCTGGATTCAGATGATGTAGAGTTGCTCAGAATGCTTCTGAAAGAGGGAAATACCAGCCTTGATGATGCTTGTGCACTTCATTATGCTGTGGCTTACTGTGATGCAAAGACCACAACAGAGCTTCTTGATCTTGGGCTTGCAGATGTAAATCATACTAATTCCAGGGGTTATACTGTGCTTCATATTGCTGCAACTCGAAGAGATCCTAAAATTATAGTATCACTTCTCACAAAGGGAGCTAGACCTTCTGATCTCACTTCAGATGGAAGAAAAGCCCTTCAGATATGTAAGAGGCTGACTCGAGCTTTGGATTACCATACTACTGAGAAAGGAATAGATTTCCCCAAGGATCGTCTATGCATAGAGATTTTGGAGCAAGCAGAGAGCAGAGATCCATTATTAGGAGAAGCTTCTGTGTCTCTTGCTATGGCTGGTGATGATCTGAGAATGAAGTTGTTGTACCTTGAAAATAGAGGTGAGATAGTCTGTTATTTAATAAAAAACTATGCAGGTCTGCCTATGACTTTTCTTTTGCAATTAAAAAATTATATAACTTTATAGCCTCATGCATGAGTCTGATTACCATTAGTCTGTAGAAGTTTTTTTTTTTCCTCACAGTTTGCTGTTGCTATATTTTTGATCACCTGGGCGATTCTTTCTGATCATTCTGATTGTAATTAAACCCGCTAGTGTCATCCTATAATAGATTTTCTAGTTGGTAGTTAAAATCAGACAACCATCCATAAGGGCCAAGGTACAACCAGAAGATGATGAAATGTTGATTCAAATAGAGTAGTTTGATTCTTGCTCAAGCTTTTAGCAAAAAAGAAGCAGAATATAGGTTTATTAGAAGGATGAAGGCTTTATAGAAGGGAAGTGATGTACATTACTATAATAGTGCAGCATTGCCGATTTGGCCATCTCAAAAGTATCTGTTTCTGAAAACCCGTCAAATTAGTCCTGATAATTTGGAAAGCATTATATAAAAGAGAAGGATCAAGCAAACAGATCATTTTGTATATTGTTCAGGACTTTTCAACCTTCTTAGGCTTTACTCATTATTGAAGTGGTAGTAAACAGGTGTCCTTCGAGTTCAGATTCTGGTAGTTTGATGCAATTCTCCCAACTCTAGTTATCTCTTGTTCACTTTCACATGTCATTGATCCTAGAAGTTATGTAGGTTAATCACATGCCTTATCCTGGTACTTTAACGTTTCTAGCATTTTGCCATGCTTTGATCAAAACAAGTATATAAAAAAAGGCAGTACATCCTTATTGCTTTAAGAGCATGGAAGACACCTGTGTAATGTCGAAAGATGACAGAGACTCTACAGCCTTTTCTAATCTCACTAAGGCATTACATATCTCTAGATGATTGCAGTTAACATTTTTAATTGTGCCTGCTGCTCTCCAAAGGAAGCCAAGTGGGCGACACCTACAAATAATGGGTCTTTCTTCATTCTCAATGCGCCAATTGAAAGTTTCTGTTGGAAGTTTACAGGAAATATTGGTTGATTTATATCTCTATAATTTTTATTTGTCTATCTTCTGGTCTGCAGGGAACTTCATTATTATTATGGAATGATGATGGTTTGTTTAAAAAATTACTGTTCAAATTAATAATTGACTTAACCAGAAAATCTCTTTGTCTGTGTTCTAACTTGTATATTGCATTACATTCATCTGTTTGCCACATTTTTACTTTTTTTTTTTCTGGTTAGCTATTTATCGCAACTGTAATGATGACAAGTCCTTTGCACTTTCAGTTGGACTTGCAAAACTGCTTTTCCCTATGGAAGCTAAAGTTGCGATGGATATTGCTCAAGTTGAAGGCACCTCTGAATTTCCGTCAGCTGGTATGATTTCCAAAGTTATGTCTGATGCTCAAAGGAAGACAGTCGACTTGAACGATGCACCTTTTAAACTTAAAGAGGAACATCTGAATAGGCTAAGGGCACTCTCAAAAACTGGTAATAATAATTTTCAAATCTTTATTACTTGCACACTTGAGCAGTTGAGCTATAGCGGGCGATTTTCACTCAAGACATGCACGGTGCCTTGATAAAATAAACTTTACGGCATGCATAGTTTGATACATTGTAAATTAATCAACTTCACTCAGCAACTGAGCAACAATCTGATCCTTGTTATGTTGTGCACTTATGCAGTTGAACTTGGGAGGCGATTTTTCCCTCGATGTTCACAAGTGCTCGACAAAATTATGGATACTGATGATCTATCTCAGCTAGCTTACCTGCGGAATGACTCCCCAGACGAGCGAGAAACGAAAAAACAAAGATACACCGAGATTCAAGAACTGCTAAATGAGGCATTCAGTGAGGACAAAGAGGAATTTCATAGGTCTAACAACCTATCGTCCAATCTATCATCCTCCGCCTCATCTACATCCCCAGGCGTAAAGCCTAATGGTAGCCCCCCTGTCAATAGATAACAGTTACCGTATAGATAATACTAGTTAAGTACGTCTCTAGGTTATTCGTCGCATATTACAGTTTCCTTTTCTTGCCGCCTCACGTTTATCATGAAAGGTGGTATTCGTTCTTTGTATAATGCTTCATTTCAATTTGTTGTAGTCAGATTAAAGCAACACTTATATGATGAAAAATGTTACACCAGAAAGAAATGAGGTTAAGGTAATACAGTTATATGATATAAGTAGATTTTCAAATTGTAATACTCTGTTTAGACTTAGAGTACGAGGTCCTTAAATCTAACTCGATCGTTTCCTTGATAAAAGAATTTATTTGACCAGAGGGCTTCTTTGTTGAACTTCTAAGCATTAGGTTACTTGCAGTTAAACTATGAACAGGTTTCATTCATCATCTCGAAATGCAGTCCAACAAACAAAAGAATAAGTAGTCAAGAGCTGATATTATACAAAATATATTCATTAGCTGTTTACCGTAAAAAATAATTTTAAATAAAACGATATTATTTTTTCCAGCAGTAACTTTCTTTATCAAGATGTCAAAATTTTTAAATTTCAGGTAAAAAATTTAGTGAGTTGGATTGTCATTTTCCTGTGGGTATTTTGGGAGGTGGAAGGTGTTATTTTCTGCTGGTACAGATAACAAATTTTATTCACGGCTCCCATTAGTATTTTGTGATCAACGAATTTCATATGATCAGTCAAAAGTTCATTTACTACGGTCTACAAAGAACAGAATGACAATAAGTCAAAAGTAGTAGTTTCTGTAAGGGATAAGACATTTCATGGCTGCTGGTGATGATTTTTTCAAACTTAACTTTATCCTTTTGGCCATATGTATCCATGTGAATTGTGAGTTGTGACTCTTGGAGTGATCAACTTGTATTCTTACAAGTCAGACAGCTTATTATACAGGCCCCTGTCTACAAGCCTTTATGTGCCCGGAAAGTAAATTATTTGTACAACACAGTGTCTTGTGTAAATATATTTAGTTGGCCTAGCAGTTTCACTTCATACGTGCTAGTGAAATATTAATCACTATCAAACTCCAGGAGTGCACTAATGGGGTCACAGTCACAGCATCTTCACTTTGTTATGATCCCTTTATTGTGTCCAGGCCACCTTATTCCAATGATAGACATGGCTATATTGCTGGCACAACGCCACGTTGTTGTCACCATTGTCACCACATCTTATAATTCAGTCCGTTTTGGCTCTGCCATAAGTCGAGCTATTGAGTCTGGGCTGTCAATTCGCCTTCTTCAAGTCCGATTCCCGTCTAAGGAGGTTGGCTTGCCTGAGGGATGTGAAAGCCTCGATGAACTGCCCTTTTATAAAGATATGTCTGTGAACTTCTTTTCTGCTGTAAGAATGTTACAAGAGCCAGTGGAAAAGCTTCTTGGAGAGGTAAGGCCTAGTCCAAGCTGCATATTGTCTGATAAGCACGTGTTCTGGACGGCAAAAACTGCAGAGAAGTTTCAGATTCCCTGGATTATATTTGATGGAATGAGTTGTTTTACACAGTTATGCACAGAGTTGCTGCATACTTCAAAAGTACACGAGAGTGTTTCTGACTCGGAAGTCTTCATTGTACCCGGTCTGCCTGATCCTATTGAATTTACAAAACCTCAATTGCCAGGTTTTTAATCCAGGTTCTGATCCGCCTTCTATGACCAACCTTCACAAACAAATAAGAGAAACGGAACTAGGAGCATACGGGATTGTCATTAACAGCTTTGAGGAGTTAGAAAAGAGTTATGTTAGTGAGTATAGAAGGCTAAAAAGAGATAAAGTTTGGTGCATTGGTCCTTTATCTTTATGCAACAAAGATAGCTTAGATAAGGCTCAGAGAGGAAATAATGCCACCATTGATCAATACAAATGTTTGAAATGGCTTGATACTCAAAAACCAGGTTCTGTAATCTATGCATGTCTTGGAAGCCTGTGTAGTCTTGCAAGTGAACAGCTGATAGAGCTTGCTTTAGGCTTGGAGGCATCAGGACATCCATTTGTATGGGCGGTAAGAGCTGGAAGTAAACAAGAAGAGATAGACCAATGGATAGTAGAAGATGGATTTGAGGAAAGAATAAAAGGGATAGGCCTTTTGATCCGAGGTTGGGCGCCACAAATCCTAATTCTGTCACACTTTGCAATTGGCGGATTCTTGACACATTGTGGCTGGAATTCGACAATTGAAGAAATTTGCTCTGAGTTCCACTGATTCCATGGCCATTGTTTGCAGAGCAGTTTTTTAACGAGAAGTTAGTAGTGCAAGTAGTAGAGACTGGTGTGAGTGTTGGGAGTAAGACTGTTGTGTAGTTGGGTGAGGAAGAGAAGGGTGGAGTGAATGTGAAGAGGGAAGATGTTAAAAGGGCTATAAAATGCATTATGTGTCAAGGAGAAGAGGGAGATGATAGAAGAAGAAAAGCAAAGGAGTTTGCAAAGAGAGCAAATAAGGCAGTTGAAGAAGGGGGATCTTCTCACTCCAATATGACATGTATGACATTGCTAATGCAGGACATTATGAAACAAGCAAATAATCATATAAGGATGATGATTAAGAATGTATCTATGACATAAATGTAGAATTTTACTTGTTTGTAAACACTATCAGAATTATCTCAATGACACCTGTTTTTAAATGATAATATCGCAATTATTGAAGTTTCTATACTACTTAGCAAAAAATATTGTAATGGAAAGAAGTAGAAAATAATATAAATATGGGAAGTTCAGATTTACATTAAAAGGTGACTTAAAATAAAAAAATATGATGCTACTAAACCTGAAGATCATTTCCTGGACAGCCTATAAAAGCTCCAAAGTCTTCACCACACACGCATAGTGTATAGGGTTCTAAAAGAGTGCAAGCTTTTTTTTTAAATTATTATTATCACACTCAAAACTGCAATGGCAAATAACAAGAGTACCTCCTTCAACATGTCCAATCTCGAGTCTGGTAAATATTGATACCTGTTTCATATTTCAAATGTTGAAACCTTACTGTTCATATTTCAATTTATGAATACATATATATGTTAGTGATGATCTGTTTCTGTATCTTACCACGCACTTGATATACTGTTTTTTTCATGTGTAGCTTTGGTAATTAATGCTAGTAATGCTGAAACCGACAAGGTATGTTGTTCACTCTGCAGGCATTACTACAATTTTCATATGAGCGTATATTTGTTGTAGAGGTGTGATTTAGTTTGAGTTTTGTTTCAGAATTCGTCCAAGAATGAGCTTGATAATCTCCCTCCTGCAGTGTTGAAACGTGTTGAGGCACTCAAACAGATTCAAGTATATTACAATGATTGAACTTCTCGGGATTTATTACATTTGATTTATTCACGTCAACTTTTTCTTCTTTGATTACTACATAAACAAGAATTCAAAGAGATTTGTTTATTATGCTAACCATCTTAACAAATTCTTTATAAACAGAGCCAACATGACGAGTTTTATGCAAAATTTTTGGAAGAGAAAGCAGTACTTAAGGCCAAGTATCAAAAAATTTATCAACCACTTTACTCCAAGGTAATATGAGTCTTTTATCACTAACATAAATGTGTTCTCTGTGATTTAAAAAGAATTAATAATATGTTTCATATATTTCTCTTTTATTATTTGCAGAGGTATGATATCGTTAATGGTATCGTTGAAGCTGAAGGGGTTACTGAAAACGATATAGGTGGGATTTGCGATTCAGAGTATCTTATTTATACTTGTTGTTTAAATGTTAATATCTTTAGAATTATCATTCAGTGAAAGGTGTTCCTAATTTCTGGCTCAATGCAATAAAAAATAATGACATTGTTGGTGAGGAGGTAAGCAAAAGTTTATATTATTTGTCTAAATTTACATTACTGATTGATCCAAGTTAGCTAAGATTTAATTTGTTCTATCTGTTTCATCAAAGCAGCTTACAGAACGTGATGAGGGAGCTCTCATATACCTCAAAGATATCAAATATAGAAAATTGGATGAGGAAAAGGGATTCAAACTTGAGTTTTTCTTTGACACAAACCCGTACTTCAAGAACTCGGTTTTGACAAAAACGTATCAATTGATTGATGAAGATGATCAGATCATAGATAAGACTATAGGGTAAAGTTAATATTTTACTTATCTATCTGCTGAAATTTCTTTTGTTATTTTATCTAGTAAATTTTTTTGAATAACACATTGTTTATTTATTGCGAATAACGCTACAACACTTGTGCTTTGTAGAACGAAAATAGATTGGTATCCAGGAAAATGCTTAACCAAGAAAACTCTCAAGAAGAAGCCAAAGAAAGGATCTAAGGATGCCAAGCCAGTCACCAAGTCTGCGAAGTGTGAAAGTTTTTTCAACTTTTTCGATCCACCTAAACTTCCTAAAACTGAAGATATTGATGATGATACTGTAAGTTCCGCACTATTACTAGGAATATGTTTAAGTAAGTACAACTTTAGTTTTTATGTCTGTCCTTTAATGTTTTGAACAGGCTGAAGAGTTTCAGTATACACTAAACTTTGATTATGAAGTCGGGTTAGTTTTCTTTTGTTTAGCATTATAATGTAGTGCTTTTTGTGATTTTGTTTTCATTTTTCTGGAGTTTAAATGATTCGGGAACTTTTAATATTGAAACTAGCATTTATGCTTTAACTTGAAAAGTTTTAAATTTGGGTGTCATAGAGTAACCATCAGGGACAAGCTTATCCCATATGCGGTGTTGTGGTTTACTGGCGAAGCTGATCAAGAAACGTATGAAGCTTTCATTGATGATGACAACGAAGACAATGAAGTTCACGACATTGTCTTGGAAGGTGAAGAAGAAGAGGAAGACAGCGACGATGAGGATGATGATGAGTATGAGGAGGATGAAGAGGGAGACGATGAGGAATCCGAGAATAAGGTAATGGACTAACAAAAATTGCTTATCTAAAATTTTAATGATTCATTTAGGCTGAAGGCATATCTAGTCCTGTTTATTATCATATTTACATGTTCCGATATTTGTTCTTATGAACTCAGGAGAAAGAAGCTGCATAAGCAAACAGAATGATTGCCATCCTCAAATAATAAGCATGTTAGTTTCATTGTTGGTAGATCAGCTTGAAGGTCTAATAATAAACACAATATTGTGATGGTGGATCGAAATGCAGGGGCATCAGTTTCGAGGGTTTATTTGAGTTATTACACTTCAGATTGTTTATGAATCATGCAGTTCTGTTACTTCAGTATTGTTTATTAATCTTGTGATTCAATTAAACATTTTGTTACACTTCTTTTCATTTCTTGTGTACAAGGAATGTGATTCTCATGTTTCTTATCATATTTCAAGTGTTTTATTCTTTTGCAACTTAAAATTTGGTTTGGTTTGTTTCAGTATTTGTCTTTCAGTTTTATGACAAATTGCTACTTTTTTAACCAATTCCATGAATTCATGAAATTACTACAAAAACATCTCATCCGCTATTCTTTAATTTTTTAAGATACTTTGGAGTCTTACTGTTTAATTCTTTAAAATATAAAAATATATTTTGGATTCTATAAAAGAGAAAAAGAATGAATTACATTTCACTAGACTATGTACAATGGTTTCTCATTTTTAAATTTTTAAAAAATATCATTATTATAATTTAAATTAGATGCAAAAATGAACCCTGAATCAAAATTTGGTCAAATCCGAACTAACTTTCCTTAAATATTTGAGCTTTTTGAGTCCAAAAATAGGCTGCATTGACTTTATCAAGGTCAATTTGGACATTTTCTGAGCTCAAATAATTTTTTTAATTTAATATAAATTATATATCAAATATAAAATAATATATAATAAACAGTTTAATATTTACAGTACAAATATTAGTATTTATTTTTTAATTTTATAATAAATTTATCGATTACTCATACACCTAATATGTATCACTCATACACCTAATATGTATCATAAACGACACGTATATGATCGTAGTATTTTTTTCGTAGTCAGTGTGAATATATAAATGCATGTTAGGAGTTTCAAAAATCATTCATACAAATTTTCTCAATTAAAATTTTAATTTAACAAATTATTTTTCTTTTGACATTTATAAATAATAAAATATAAGAGTTTTTTCAAGAATATAATAAATTTATAACTTTTTTGTGAATATACTATTATACATAAAAGAAATTACAAACATGATTTTTCAAAAATACAGTTCGTAACTTTGTAATATAAAATGTAACCTTAAATTAACTATTTTTAAGAGCTAATTGTTTATTAAGTTGAATTACATCAATATCAAACAAATGCGATTTCATAATCAGTTAAAAACAAATAGAGATACATCTAAAGACATGTAAGTTTCATCCCTTACAAAAATAAAAAGTGTAAATTTTATAAGCAAATTTATAATCAAACCTCAGAAAAAAGCAACTAAAATTAATAAAAGATAACTTGTTTCGCATCCAAACTCTTTTGTCTTTCCCAATTACATAAATTCAAATCCCATATTCAGTACTTTGTTAATAATGATTGATTTCTCTTTACTCTAAACGATAGTCTCATTCAATATATATATATATATATATATATATATATATAATATACGCATACAATTATAATTAAAATATGTATATTTATACAAATATAATGACATATTCTTTTAATTTCAAAATAAGTATATATATATTTGTACAAATATAATAAGGTGCTCTTTTAATTTCGAAAAGTCTCTGAGATAATATTACGTTCTATATTATGTAATGATTCCTCTGAGATAATATTACAGCTCTATATTATGTAATGATTTCTCTGTGATAATATTACAGTTCTATATTCTTATACTACTTACCTCGGTAAGACTTAGCATCTGTAAGTGAAGATTTTAACTCTTTTTTCGAGTGGTCCTAATTAATATTCTCGCATCAAAAAAGTGAGGAGATTCATATCATCGTAATGGTTTGTTGGATGTTAGGAAAAAGTGGAAACGAATTAGCCCGAAATAAGCACAGTTTGGAATCATTTTAGGTGGTGAAATCAACATACTCAGTCCTTCACAAATGGAAGAGTTTTCAAGACAAAATCTTTGATCGTTTTATGGATTGCATGACTCATGAAGACGATGATGAACACTAACATCTTCCTATGTTTAAGGAGATAAATTGTTAAAATCATGCATTTGTGATTCAAAATAATGAAGGAGGACTAGTTGAAACAAGATCGAAGTGTATGAGGGAGCAACATAATCCAAAGCCATCGAAATCAAAGATGCCTTAAGCTAGGTAAATAAGAAAGAACATTGTAATGTTATTATCGAATCTGATTGTTTACATGTAGTACAAGTTATATGTATCTCCTTCGTTTGTTTCTCGTACTTAGGAAGGGTGATTAAGGAACATTGAGATTTGCTTGCAAGTTTAAATAACAAAAACGTAATGTTTAAATTTGTTAAACGATCCCCGAATAGAGTAGTTTATTATTTAACTAAATATTGTTATTCACTTGTTGATCATATTTAAAGAGTGGAATATGGCCACTCCAATTTACATCATGTATTTTTTTTTTTGCCAAATTTAGAGCAGATTTCATTAACACCTTGAAAGAGACTCAATCGGGACAAACCCCCAACTGATCATGCAACCAGGTTGAAAAATAAATAAACGAGCTAAATAATTAGCCGCTCTGTTTCCGGATTGCTTAACTAACTGAATACAAATATTCTGAAAATTAAAAATGAAGATAA
>PHNY01147749.1:11411-26641 GCA_003724115.2 Anethum foeniculum
CATTTATTTATAACCTATCAATTTGGATCATTAAAATATGATATGTGTAAATGTTTAATTTATATATATGTCATTTTAAAACATGAAGTAAAGTTAAATTAATTATATATATGAATTCAGGTTCATTCAGGTCTGGACCGGATTTTTTCAGGTCTTGGACCGGACCGGACCGAAGACCGGATTTTTTTGATTTTAAGGACCGGGGACCGAACCGGCTATGTTCGGTCCGGTCCGAGTTTTGGACCGATAGACCTGGTCCGGTCTAATTTAACGGTCCAGACCGGAATTGTGTGCATCCCTAGAGATAGCATTGTTGAAAAAAAAAAGATGGAGAAAATTTAATAATGAAAGGAAAAAGGAAACACCGTATTTAAAAAAATAAATTGGTAAGATATATTGTTTTCTGTAAATTCTCTAATTTTAATAATATTTCACATTTTAATATGAGTTTAAGGATCTCGAGATAGACTTCAAGAAAACATTTCTAAGATAGTCATTGATTTGTGTATATTTCATTAAACAAAATCATGGTAAGTAAAATAAATGTCAAGATTAAGTTTTTTTTACATATTTTCTCATAATTTCAAGATAAATATCCCAAGATTAATCTCAAGATTCTTATTCTATTTCAATATTATTTATTTGTAAAAATTATAGATAATTGTGGGTCTGTGGTTCGGTACGTAGCACGGGTAAAACGCTAGTTTATTTAAAAGAATAGTTTCATGAACTACAACATTTCTCATTTTGAATATTATGTTATATAACTAAGAATGATGCTACTTAAAACATTTTGGCCTATGCGATGACCCATTATCGATAAAAAACAACGATCTATACTGAATATTAGGTTTGCCTGCTTGTTTATTTGTCATGAACTTGAATGATCGAACCTAATTACTTTTTTTGGTGTTGATGAGGGGCACCAGCCCCAACAAAAGAAAACAGAAAACTACCTAATAAGCAACAGCTCAAGGCCAAGTTACTCCAACTAGGTATTCATGAAGAATACGACCCAGCTCTAATGAGGGAACTTGGATTATTTGAAGTTTTGTAGCCTGATTCACTCCCTGATTTGCTAGCAAGTCTGTTACTTTGTTACCCTCTCTATAGCAATGAAGAAAAACAACCTCCCAATTATGATTTTTAATTGATTCTCTGCACTGGTGGACAATATGAATGTGTTTCCCTCCCTATGGTTCTATACTTTGAACTGCTACTATACTAGAATGGCTATCCATTTGAATCATCAATTTTTGTATTTTCATCATTTTTGCTATATTAATACCAATATTTACTGCTTTTATTTCCAAACGAAATGTTAACAAGAGCCAAAATTTGTTGAAAAAGCATAATGTATTTTACCTCGACAATCATAAATAATACTACCACCACCTTCTGGCCTTGGTGTTCCTTTAACAGATCTGTTTGTATTTAAAGCAAACCATTCTGTAGGAGAGAATTGCCATCTTATAAACACTAGTTCTTGCCTTTGTAACTGCATCACACTAAATAAATTATCTCCCGATACCCTTCATATTTCCTTGAATCTTTCCAATAAGAACCCATTTATATTAAATGGGATGTCATTACTTCTACCAAAGACTACGAAATTTCTCCATTTTCAATTCAACCACTGAGTGATGAAAAAAATAAGTTGGCCATAGCCCATTAGTTTAAGTTCCATCTGAAGAGTAATTAATATTTGTACAGAGCCACTCTTGTAAATTTTTGGTTATAAAATTTGGCTAAAGAGCTGGACCTCCCACATTTCTCCACACCCCTCTAACTACTTTACAATCTTGCAAGATGTGAAGTGATTTTTCTTTAACCGTATTGCATCGAGTGCATTTGGGATCATTTTCAGGTTGGCGTCTAACTCTATTTGTATTTTTCATTAATCTATCATGTATACACAACTAGAGAAAGACACAAATTCGTTACTGCACTTTAACCCTTCAGATCAGATCCCACCTTTTGATCATAGTATTCTACATTATCTTTTCTTATTATTTGTAATATAGAAAATTTACCTCTTCTAGAGCCATTCCCAAATACAGGTCCCTAAATACTAGTATCTTTCTTCAACTCATATGAGTCTATTTCTTTTATTATTTCTTTTGGAAGATAATTAGCGAAAATATGCCATTTTCACCCCCACATCTTTCTCTTATAGTTCTTCAACCATTGCCCCGTCAATATCATTAGGCAGTTCGACGGAGAAGTAATCATAAAGAGGATTTTTGTGGCCTAATTATGATGCCAAAGTAGGGTCTGTCTCCTATTACCAACCGCAACACGTGTACCTTCACAAAAAATTTAGTATTCTCTGTGATGCCTCTCCACACATTGGACATATTTCTCTTATGTTCAAACATGTCAATATCACAACAGCCTTTATAGTATTTATTTACGAGATCTATAGACCATAGAGCATTTGGATTAATAAAGACTCAGCATCCTAATTTTGTTAAGAAGACTACATTTGCTTTTCTAGCAGATCTTTGGCCCCGACCTCCTAACTCTCAGGGATTTTTGAATACATTCCCAAGAAAGGAGATGCCCCCAGCGTTAGTCCTCTTTTCTACCCCATATAAATTTTCTGGTTCTTTTATCAATATCATTACACACAGTTCTAGGAATGTTGACAGTTTACATAGCGTTTTAAGCCATTGTATAAAGTGTTCACTTAGCTAGTATAATTCTTCCTGCTAGATTCACATACTTTGTCTTCCATCCTGCAAGCCTTCTATCAATGTGCTCACAAAGATAATCAAATGTATCCCTCATAACACGGCTTGTAAGTTTAGCATTTTGAGGTACATTCCTAGATCCTCCGTAACCTCCATTTTTAACTCTGAGCAATTTCTAGTTTTTTGAATTTCACTCGCGTTATTTGAAAAATATACTCTTGATTTGTTGAGATTCACCTTTTGCCCAGAAGCTTTGTAAAATCGTTGAATGCAATGGTGAATATTGGTAGCTTTTCACATGTTGCCTATGCAAATAGCATTATGTCATATGTAAAAATCAAAATGGATAATATACGCCCATCTCGACTAGCTAGAATTAGTTTCCACTTTCCAATTATTATCGATTCTTCAATTACTTGCTTTAATCCCTCCATTTCACAAAACAAATATATACGTAGATAATGGGTCTCCTTGTACGATTCCCCTACTCGGATTAAACGATTCCGTTGGCTCTCCATTCCACAAGACTTTCATCGAAGAAGTAGTGACACATTCCATAATCACTTCAATAGGAAGTTGTGGAAAACGAATCTCAAGTAAGGTGTCTCTAATGAAATTGCATCTCAGCCTGTTATAGGCTTTCTCAAAATTAATTTTAATGGCCATAAAACCTGTTTGTCCTTACTTCCTGCGCATAGTATGTATAACCTCCTAGAGTATGACGATATTGTCCGTAGTTTGTCTCCCTAGAACAACTTGTTTGTGTGTTAGCTGTTAAATAATGGAGCATGGGTTTAATTTTATTGACGATTGCCTTTATAACAATTTAGTAGGCCACGTTGCATAAACTGATGGGTCAGATATGAGATGCTAATTCTAGATTTCCAACTCTAGGAATTAGAACAATATGAGTATTGTTTAAATTACTAGGTGGCCCTTTACCCTCAAGACTTGAATAGCTATATTGTAAATATTCTCTGAAACAAGTTCTTAATATTTCTGAAAAATAACGCTCAAAACCATCTGGACTTGGCGCTTTAGAGCCCCCATATATTTTTTATGACTACCTCAATGTCATTTTTAGTAAATGGCCTCGTGAGCTGATCCTATTGAATATTGCTAAACTCCGAAAAATGTCTGTTGGCAGTTTTTCAATCTCGTTGTCATTTTGTTCAGCAAATAGAGTTTTAAAATAGTTTATAATATTTTCCTTGACCTTGTCTTTGTCATGAATCCATTCACCTTCAGTATTTTTTATTGCTTAGATTTTATTTCTCCAACATCCAACAACATTGTTCAAGTGTAAATAAGTTGTGTTTCGATCCCTGCCTCTAATCCACTCCACTCTTGACTTTTGGTATCATAAAAGTTCTTCTTGTTTTCAAAAGCACATTACGAACTGAACAGATAAGCGCATACAGGGTTTGTCAAGCTCCTGTCGTAATTTAGACTTGACTCTTATAAGATTACTAGTTCTATGCTCTTGATAATTTTTCGTTGGACACCTCTGATTCGATCTAATAAACTTCTTTTCTCTCTAAAAATATTATGGAAAGTATTTTTATTCCACTTATAATTCTCGTGATAGATAGTTCAAATGAGGTACGAGAGGTGCTTCTTTATTTCATTTATCTTCTACGAAGTCTTTGAAGTGTTCATGTGTCATCTTGAAATCTGAATGGTTTGTTAATTACGGAAATAGGCGTACAATCATTTGGAGATGTAAGCAAGGGACAATGGTTAGACTGGATAGTAGACAGATATTTGACACTAACATTTGCAAACCTTGAGCTCCACTCCGTGTTACATATTGCGCTGTCAATTCTAGAACTAGTCCAAGTATCTGTCGAGTTCCCCCTTGTCCAATAATGAGCAGCACCCGAGAATTTCATCTCAAGTAATCCAATGTCTTCAACCCATTATTTGAAATGTGCACTTCTTCTTAAGGTCTCAGGACATCTACTACTTCTTTCCCAATCAAATCTTGTTTTATTGAAGTTTCCTACTATCATCTATGGTTTGTTATTATTATTTGCAAACTCTGTCAACTCGCCTATAATTCTCGTATTTTCATTGGGTTCGAGATTGCGTATACAACAATACCACGGATCACGGTTAAGTCTCTTGACATCCATAGTTAAATACTGATTATGTTTTATTATTGATTTAATTGTGACAATCTCAGCTTTCCAGTATATCCATATTCCACCACTAAAATCATGAGAGTCTACTCGAGTATGTCCCAAGTAACCAAGTATAGAAGTAATGCGATCTGCTTGTACACCACCTATATGAGTTTCTACTAAAGCCAATACATATGGTTTATTTGTTCTTACTACTACTTTAAGCGCTACTACAAAAACTTGACTTCCAGCACCTTGTGCGTTCCAGACCATACATGATATAGGTAGTAGGTTTGGTACCAGATTTAGATTTCTATCTTCCATAATATTAGATATTGATGTAAGAGTAGACATATATGCTTCTTTAATCATACATAAGATTTGATGTATTTTATTTGGCATTTACATCGTCTTACCAATTCTGATGCTTCTGGAAATGGTTCGACCTATTTCCTCGGTGTCAATTTCAATATATGGGTCAGGGGGTCTGCTATTCCCAGACATGATTTCTCTATCTCCTGCCCCACACATATTATTATTTCCGGTGAGATTCTTAAAGTGGTTGTCTTTGATGGTGTCAGATGCATAACTCTCTATAGCTTCCATTATTTCGAAGGTTGTGGTGATTTCTGGTATTTTCTCAGCTTGAAAGACAATCCTAGTACTTCTGTTAGCTTTGTTATTATTTAAGGAATTTTTTTTAATTATACTATTTTTGCCAGCCTCTGAGTTTCCTTTTACAAGCGAGTTTGAGTTGCTATTGCTTGTGATATTTTTTTTGTGCATTTGCTGGGAAAATCTTGGTGTGCTTATGGGCTTGACATAATTGTTATTCTGACAAGATTTTCCTGCATTAAAGGATGAAGATGGTTTAAATTTATGAGAATCTTCTCTTAATTTGATAGTGTCTTCCATCAAGGAATTTCTTTCAAGCAAGTAATTATCCTCATAATTATTATATCCTTCATTATCTTTCACACTAGGGTAGAAAATCTGGATCCAATCATTGATTTGCAACCTTGATTTTGATTTGAAATTTACCTCCAACTGTTTTTCCTGCCTTGAAAAAATTCTGATTTCATTGTGCCGTGATTTGTTGTTTTCCTAGCCTTACCAGTCGTTTTATAATTGGTTTCTTAACAAACATCCATATCCATGGTCCAAATTCTTCACTTTCTTCGGCCCTGTGGTTGTTATTATCGATTTTACCTTAGTCATATATGTTTACTATCATCATTTTCTTGGGTTGTTCTGGGTAATATTCTTTTTCCAAATGACCTACTTTTTCACATTTAAAACTACCATGCATATTTTTTCATATTGAAAGCAGCAAGTCTTTCCTTTTAGCCATAATTTAAATAATAGGGGTTCAGATAGGTCAATATCAACTGCAATTCTCGTAAATTGACCTCTCAGCATATGTCGTGTTTTTGTCAACTCTTAGTACTGTTTCAATTTTTGATCCTATTTTTATGAGAAATTCTCTATCTAAATACTCCACAGATAGGTTAGGAATTCTCACCTAGGTTGTGAGTAGAGCTGGCCAGTTGTGCGGGCTGTGCGGTCCGGGCCAGGTTGAACGCGGGTTAGTGCCTCGAAGTTCGAACTCGTAACCGACCCGGAAGCGGAGCGGGCTGTGTCGGGCTCGGGCTTGAATGATAAAAACTGAATTCGTAACCGGCACTATGGGTTTATGCAGGTTGGGCATGCGTATCGGGTTATGGCAGGCTCGTGCGGGCCGAATAGTGCTAACATATTCGTTAGCATCATTTTCCCTTTCAAGTGTGTAAACTATAATTAAATTGTATAACATAATACTATTATATAAAAATATGTAGGCATAAGTATTGAGATATAAATATGAATCCTTTGTTTACTGTGTCTGGAGCTGCTGATCAAGGAAAATCATGTGTATTACCAAGAACTTTGCATAGGTTATCAAAAAGTAGCCAATTTAATTGATGTTCAGCTGCGGGCTGTGCGGGTCGAATAGTGTCGTGCATGCCGGGCCGGTTGGTTCAAATAACTTGTGCGGTGCTCGGGCCGGGCCGGTCCGGTCCCGGTTTTCAGATTATTGACTCGTAACCGGTACTCTTATTTCAATGAGTTGTGCGGGTTTTGAACCGGCCCGGTTCGGGCCGAATAATTCGGGTTTCCGTACGAGCCGGTCCCGAACGGGCGGTTCAAAATCGCACAAGTGGCCAGCTCTAGTTGTGAGTATCTTGATATGAGTTTCGTTAGGAATGAAATTCAGAATCTACTTTTTCTAATAATGAGGTAGCTGTTATCAATTAGCCACGGGCCTTGAGTCTAAATAAAATTGTAGTCATCAACACTTATTACTTATAAGTACCTTTGCCAAACAACGTCTTATTGTCATCGACCCCCGTCTTCCGTCCCATTTCTCTCTTTTACATTCCCTTCAGATCTTTTTATATTATAACTGGACCCGACTTAATAATATAATTTGGGCATGTTATTTTCTATAATGGGTCTCGACTCAAATTAATAATAGATACATTTTTGTATATATAACCGTAACTAGATTGTTTGACAGGCATTGACCCAAAAAAAAAAAAACCATTGCTAAGAGCCTCTCAAACGGGAGATGCCCTTGGCTAAACTATCCTAACTGGTAGAAACATTGTAGACATTTTACATAATCCGTCAAACTCGCAGTACTCCAACCAACAAAATCCTTTGACTATAATTATAGCAAACCTCAATCTATTGGTTAAATTTGTTGAATCTCTCCTAATACGTAACAAAACCCTATATCAACTCCTGCTCTTTCTTATTCATTCCCGTCACTTATTTCTAGCACATGTGTATATCTTTTATCTCCGCCTCTACCTCCACCTCCACGTCCCTGTATTTTTGTATTAATATAAAAAATTTCTTTGTAATAATTCTACAAATTGTATTTCGCATTTTCTTGAATTTTATAGAAATCAAAGTGACAAGATACTTTGTGATGTGGTGATTTGTTTTTCGATTTCGTTTATCTCGAGCCACATTTAGCAGAGAGTTTATGCACACAAGTGCCTGATTAATTGTGTAAACTAAATTCCTGACTCAAGAAGATGAAACATTTTTATGTATGTTTAATGTTTGTCAGGTAATTTTCTGCTAATTAGCTCAGCATTTTTATTATCCTCGATTACTATAATTTATTAAAATTTAAAAAGTACAACCATATATCTATTAGACTTATTAGTGTTTAAATTAAAGTATTAATATATCCAAATTTAATAAGTTTTAAATTTTAAATTCCACTAATATATGGCCACATTTTATATCAATTACTGCTGATATATTTCTCAAAATTTAATTCATATTGAAAACGTATTTTTTTTAATCAATATATTTAACCGATCATTATACGCAATGCCACCGGACCCCAGACTTTACATATTCAACAAATTTTAAATAATTAATATTTTATATTATTTTAGCTAACCGTTTAAGTAACACCCTTGAGTATCTCCAATGCAACAAAATCCTTAGCTGAAATCTCATGTGGCATGTCATAAATATAATTATAGATATTGTGTAAAACTATTTTGCACTCACAAAACCTTTAGCTAAAATTTTAGCCAATCCCGTGACTAGGGGTGTAATCGAGCCGAGCCGAGTCGAACACTGCCAGGCTCGGCTCGAGCTCGACTAAAAAAGTTCGGGCTCGAGCTCGGGCTCGAGTTCGATCGAGTCTTTACTTTCAAGTTCGAAGCTCGGCTCGTAAAAAATTCGATAGGCTCGAGTTCGGCTCGAAAGCTCGAATTAATTTTACTAAATATTAAGAAAAACTCGAATATGGTCGGCTCGGCTCGAGTTCGATTCGATTAAATATATAATACATAAAATAATATTAAATATTAATATAAAAATATATTTATAATAAAAAAATTTAAAAATAATGAAGGCTCGATAAGGCTCGCGAACCTTACGAGCCGAGTAATTTGAAGCTCGAGCTCGGCTCGGTAAACAATTCAAAAAGCTCGAGCTCGAGCTCGGCTCGATTATTATCGAACCGAATTCGAATATTTTAAGAGCCGAGCTCGAGTAGGTCACGAACAGTTTGACTCGTTTACACCCCTACCCGTGACGTTGGCCATATTTGTTGAACCTCTGCAAAACCTGTAGTAATATGCCAAATCATTTGTTACCATATCGAAATAAAACATTCTATTTATAACAAACTGAAATAATAATAACATACTATTTTTAAAATATAGCCAACTTCGGTGAAGTATAATCCCTTACAGGTTCAGTAAATTTTAGATAATCAATATTTTATATTATTTTAGCCAACCATTTTAGCTAACACCATTGGAGATGCTACAGATGCTTTAAGTACAAAAAATTTATAAGATTATGACTCTATTTGGCAATTAGCGGTTAGCGGATTAAATTAACCCTTTTGACTGGCTGATTGTGTAACATGTTTTGATTAACGAATTAAATTAAGTGTTTCTTTAATAAAATTGTTTGGTAAATAGATGTTTCAATTAGCTTTTTGAGATAGATAATCATTTAATTAAAAAACTTCTCCAAGTAACTTTTTCACATTAGTTTTTTGGTACCAAACCTCTATTCGAAAAAACTAACTACCAAACACTATTACCGGAGGTTTCATTTGGTCAAACCTCTAATTTGATTTAAAAAACTAATTTTTGTCAAAAAAAACTAACTTTCAAACCGGGCAAAAACAATTAACAAGTAAGGTATACAGTCTTTGGTTCATATAAAAATCTTACTTGAGTTATTGATATAAAAGATTTGAAATTAAAGTTGCATTTGTGTTTGTTTTAAAGGTAGTGAAAGGAAATGGCGTTGGGCTTTATGGTTTTTTTTTAAAAAAGTTTTTACAGTTATATATACAAACTAGCACGCCCATAGTTTTTTAAAAAGTTTTGAAACTCTCAAGTATGGAGTTACGGAGATACCAGACCAAGAGATCATTAGTTTTGTGGTATAGCTCTTTGGCTAAAACGATAATAATAATCCTGTAGTGAAATATGATAATGTAAATTGTACAGAGAAGAACCAGAAATCCAACAGATTAAATGAGTCATTTAACGGCAAGGGGGATAAACAGAAATCCTCATACAGTATATATTATTGCATCAAAAGTCAGATAAACAAGCTAGGCACCATCATACAACAAATATACAAGTATACAACAGATTAGACTACATATGCCAACTATATACTGTGATATATAGTAGCTAGCCAGCTGAAGCTCCCCAAAACGTACTGTCTTCTCTTCAACATTAGGACCGGATCATGTATTAGAAGACGAAGATACCTTTATATGCTAGCAGAAAAAACAGCCTAGAATACTGAGGTAGTATTTATTTTATATTATACACTGATCACCAGCAAACTCCACAAAAGATCTGAGCTCTTCCCAATCTCCATATTGCACAAATTCATTCATTTCTGGGCTCGAAAAGCTGGAGTACGATGTTACAACACTCGATGGAGCTTCTTGATACATTGTGGTTGTTGCAGGTCCCATAACCAAATGGCTCAAATTGGTGACATGGTTATTTGAAAAGACTACTGGCTTCTCCTCACTGATATGCTGATCAGAAAATACGGGCTTCTGTTGGAAACTGATACTAAAACCTTGTAGATTGTCAGATTCACCGCTGCATGTTTTGGAGCTTGCATCAATTAATGGATTGTTAATCTTTTTACTAGTACTTAGCTGATCTCTCCAATCTGGTAAACTCTTTTTATGAGATGTATTTCTCTTCAGAATTCGACAGAGTGTCCATACTTCCTGAAAATTTCAACAAATTATATTGAGCACAATTTTCAGAGCTATGTTCCCCGTGAGTGCATGTAATCAAACACAAAAAATATAAAAAATTGTTACAATATAGTTGCAGTGTACATAGTTTAATTATCTTACCGCTTCTTGAAATGAATCATTGAGCTGAATGATTTTGGAGGTACTTTTATTTGGTTGATAATCAGGAGGGGGGAGGCGAAACTCGTGCATCATCCAATCAGTTTTGGTGCCTTTTCCTGCACTACCGCGATAATAAACCAATGATTTCTTTAATCCAACACATTGATCACGGTGACCTTCGGAATAGATTGGTCTGTCAATGCCAGTGGCTTTCCAAAACCCAGAGCTGGTGACTCTGTTGGGTCTTATGCTATTCCTATACTTTCTGCCTCTTCTACAAAAGAAATACCATTCTTTATCTCCCACGTTACTCCCTTCTGCAATTCAACAAGGCAATATGCATGATCAGAGTGAATTTCTTGAATGATCTCTTCTAACACACATATAATAAAGTTTTAATGCAAGATGAATATTCTTGTATATTGATGGCATACATCATCCATGACGTTTCATACATTTTGTACAGTTTTGCAGTTAAATCAAAGATGTAGGTGTGGCCTAATTGCTTAACTATATAGGTGCAACAACATACAAGACTTTGATTAGTATTAGGACTTACATTTCGAAATATCTATATTTATAATTAACTAAGAATTCATGACAATCAAGTGCACATCTCGAACACTGTGGTTTCCACAATACTTTTCTTGTCGGTCTTTCATCATTTGGCTTAAAAACAACTTCAATCACATAATAATTACTAGCTAGTTACTTAATTCTTGCACCAAAATCACTTTTACTCCAGTGTCCTGAATAATTAAGGTAAATTAACACGGTGTCCAAGTGTCGATCTGCACACAAACTTATATAATAGCTAGTCAGGTATGCATGAAATCTGAGCTTAGCGGATAGTAGCTCGTTACTAAGTTCTAACTTCTAAGGTCTAAATGAATGAACTGATGTACTAATAGTTAAACGTAAAATGAGAGTAAGCGTACTTGGAAGATCCCAAGGGTCGTATTTGTAGATATCAATATGTTTGATGAGCTCAATACTGATAGGCCTCTTCTCCACCTTGCGTCGTAGATAGAAATTTACAAGCTCTTCATCAGTCGGGTGAAATCGAAACCCTGGAAGTGGTGCATCATCTTCATCTTGGACAGCAAGACCCTGCTTCAGGTTGTAAGTACTGTCAATCCTTCTACTACTAATCATCTTCTGATTATCTTTATCCATTCAGAGAATATCGATCGATCGATAAATGCATGTATGTTAGTCCTATCTAGACCTTATTTTTCTTCTCTGTATATGATCACTCTAGCTAGGTAGATAGTTTTGGAATGGGAGAAAGCTTGTGGTTTGAAATGTATATATGTTGTGAACTGTGAAAAGGGCTTGTTTGAAATTAGTGTTGTAAAATAGAGGCTGCCATATACTAGTACGAATCATATGCTTGGTCAAGTCATGGTTTTGACTATGTTGCTTTCATGACCCACACCAATAGAAACAGGAAGAAGTCGTCGTGTGTCTTTTTTAGCCTCATCACAAGTTATAGCTACCTGAAGACTTTAAAATTTTAATTTCCACGATTAATTAATGTGGATCTGTATCAGTATTACTGTATATGTCATGAAAAGAGAAATTTGTATCCAGCAGCTTCTATTATTGAACTGTATATTTATTGTCTCTTCCATATAATTATCGATTTGCAGTTCGAACTTTATTTTATACATAAATAAATACGATTCATATTTTATACGAGTCTGCTCGAGCAATTGCCGCCACTAAATTATTGAAACCGGAAGATGTATTGTTTAGTTATGCACATGCAACCATGCAAGGTCCCGTATCACACGACATGCAACTGAAAACTGGGATTTTAGAATTCTTACAAGAATAAAAATCAATATAATATACAAGAGGGCCACAATATGGATCATTTTTGTAACAAGCTTATCATATAGAAAAAATGTATGTTGTACAGGTATGTAGTACTGTTCCTGGGTTGATGCTAAATTCCAGGCGCTTCCCTCGTGCAGTTCATTGCATTTCATTTAGTCAATCACAGTAGATAACCAAGCCAGCGAAGGAGTCTACTGAGCCGCCAGTATTGATAAGAAAGTAGATAAAAACGTAGTACAGTTTTTTGCGGGGGCACCTAATAAATTCGACTATTTATAAATTTCAATTATTTTAATTGGTATATTTTCTGTGTACAGAAATTCACCAATCAAATTAAATTTATAAATTTTCGTGTTTCTTGTGTGTACTTATTCACATGGTAAAAAATTTCGAAAAATATATACTCCTACCAAATTTTTTTTGAAAGGACATATACACGTAATTAAATGAATCATGTATTCATAAAGTAATCGTAACTTTTTATGATAAAAGATTTGCAATTTTTTATTCTATCGCGAATGTATAAGTCTTTTTTTGTTTATAATATAATAAATTTTTTGTATAAATACATACTCACTAATAAAGGTAATTAACTAAATTAATGAAAGAATATTATCTTATTTAGCTAATAATAATATTTAAGATAGTAATTTTATGTTTTGCATGATATGTATGTGCATCTCACCTGAAACTAAGATACTTCCAACAATGAGTATGGGAGAGTTTGCAAAATAATAAATAAACTAAAAAATGTATAATCTTAAAACTTGACGTCGTTTATTGTTATCGTGTTTTTAATTAATAAACATTATTTTCAATTATCATCGTTGTGTTTTCGATTCACAAGACAAGATTATACAATTCACAATAAGTGTATTACTTTTTATTTTACGTAATATATATGTCTATACGTATTCACGTACACTTGTGTATAGATAATAGGGTTGTAATTTGAGTGTGCAGGCCTGTAATTCGAGCCGAGTAGCTTGAGAGCTATTCTAGCTCAAACTTGCTCTCGGCTCGGTTAGACTCGTTTAATTAAATGAGCGGAGTTTGGACAGAGATTTCGGTTCATTTAAATTAATCAAGCGAGCTATATATATATTTGAAATTCGATTATGCCCGACTCAAAACTCGCAAGTACGGCTCGAACTCTAAACTCGAGAGCTTATTTACAAAAATAAATTAATTCATATACATCCAATCAAATTCATTTTTTATTTTTTGAAAATATGAGATTCATTAAATTCGATATATCTTGACATCCGAACGGTTCGTCAAGAATATTTTTAAAAAAAATGGAAACATTAATATGTGACAAAACACTAGTTTGAGCACCAGTGAACATAATACGATTGAATCATTGACGGCTAAATTTTGATAACTCGTTTAATTAAAGTAAATAAATAAATAAATAAAGTCCGAAACTCACGAGCTTGCCCGACTCGACTCGTTAAAATTCGGTTCATAATAACTCGTGAGACAGCTCGAGCCGACTCGTGAAATAATCAAGTCGAGTTCGAACAGAGATTTTGACCTGATTAAGATAAACAATTCGGTTCATCCGACTTGATTAACCTCGACTCAAATTACACCGATTCAAAACTTCATTTGCTCGACCTGAATTATCGCCCTCACAAATAAAAGGTAATTAACTAATCGATAAAATATTTACCTATAATTCGCTAATAATAATATTTAAGATAATTTTATGTTTTACGTGATACATATGTTGGCATTTCAACTGAAACTCAAGATACTCCCAACCAACAATGAGTATGGGAAAGTTTGCAAAATAATAAATAAACAAAAAAATATAATCTTAAAAGTTTGTCGTCGTCGTTTATTGTTACCGTGTTTTTAGTTGGTAAACATTATTTTAAATTATCATCCTTGTTTTACATTTTACGTAATATATATGTCCACATGTATTCATGTTCACTTATGTATAGATAATAGGGTACAAGTAGGGTTTTAATTTGAGCCGGGAAGCTCGAGAGCTATGAACTCCTTTAAGTGATATTGATTTGGTTTGGATTATTTAAGTCGTTTAATTAAATGAATTGTATTTAAATATATATTTTAGTTTATTAAGTTAATCGACCGAGTCAAGTATATCTGAAACTCGATTATTCCCAATTCGAAACTCATAAGCTTGGCTCGACTTGATACGAACTCAAAATTCGAGAGCCCATTTAGAAAAATAATTGAAAAAAATAAATTATTTCATACGTATTTGATCAAACTATTTATTTTTTTGAAAATTTGGGAAGATCATTAGATTATATTTATCTTGACATCCGTACGGTTGGATCGTTAAGAAATATTTTAAAAAAATAAAAACATCAATATGAGACAAAACACTAATTACCGAAACTAGTGAAACACGAGTTGAGCACCAGGTGAACATAACAGTGATCTACTAAGAACATCTCCAACGATAACATCTAAAACTGTTAGCTAAAATTTTATTGAACATGTAAGGATTTATGCTGCAGTGGTATTAGCTATAATCATTAGCTATATTCAAAATATTATTATTTTTTATTAATTTCAAATATACAATTAAAATAAATTTAATTAATTTTATTCTATATTAGTGAAAATAAAATAATATATTTAATAAGAAGATATTTAGTGATAATGTTTTAA
>PHNY01147879.1:4083-14188 GCA_003724115.2 Anethum foeniculum
TTTTTTGTGTACAATTATTGTATCTATACATATTTTTAGTCATGTATTGTTTTATTATAACGAGTGTCGGCCAAACAAAATATGACACAAGTCGGTATGATTGTTGTCGGTCCAGGAAGACGTGATATAAATTGGTACTATGAAGAATTATAAAAATAGTTTTATTTTGTTAAATATATTTTAACGGGTGTCAACCTAACAAAGCGTGACACAAAATCGGTATCAATAATTATATGAATAGTTTATTTAATTATAGTATATTTTTCTTAAATAATCTTGACTTAAATAATGTTTGTACGTATAACGGTAGTACTACATTCATAATTTGTAACATTTACAAATCAATCTAATGTCATTTTAAAAAGAAAGTTTAATCTATCGTTTTAAAATTTGACATTATTATGCATTTAAAATTTTTGATGAAAAAGAAGATAACGACGTTAATTTATTGTTTCGTGATATATAAAGTTTATCTTTATTTAAAGATATCTTCTTTCTAGAGTTTATTTGATTTAATTTTAAAAATTAAACTTTCTTTTGTAAGCTGCTAAATTTTAGGTAAAGAAATAATCAAGTTACATATTCGAAATTAGAAGGGCACTTAAATTTAAAGCAAAACAAAATAAGGTTTTATAGCTAATCCCATAATTAAAACTTTGGTTTAACATATTTGAAATAAATTAAAAATCATTATAAATAATTTTTGGACATTGAGGTACAATTTTTTTGGTATAGTTATTGTATCTTTACGTATTTCTAGCAATATATTATCTTATTATAACGGGTGTCGGTTTAACAAAACATGATACAAGTCAGTATGATTGTTGTCGGCCCAGGAAGACGTGATATAAGTAGATATTATGAAGAATTATGTAAATAGTTTTATTTTGTTTTATATATTTTAACGGGTGTCGGCCTAACAAAGCATCACACAAAATCGGTATCAACAATTGTATGAATAATTTATTTTGCTATAGTATATTTTTAAATAAACTTGATTTGAAATTATTTAAAAATATATAGTTTAGGGCCGCTGCGTAGCGCTGCTATGTCGACTAGTACTTATATAAAGGAGAAGATAAGGCGTTTATGTGGCGCCTCTCAGATCGTCCCGTTCTATTTTTCGAATTTTCTTAATTTTTTGAATTAAAAATCCATCAATCATCAATATACTTATATAAAGGAGAAGACGAGGTGTTTATGTGGCGCCTCTCTGATCGTCCCGTTCTATTTTTTGAATTTTTTCAATTTTTTGAATTAAAAAATATTAAAAACTACAGTTACTTAAAGTATAGCTGATAAGATAAGTCAGAATCGAATTCTATCTCTTAGATTAGTAGACGCCAATCAATCAATCAATATACTTATATAAAGGAGAAGACGGAGGCGTTTATGTGACGCCTCTCAGATCGTCCGGTTCTATTTTTCGAATTTTATCAATTCTTTGAATTAAAAAATATTAAAAACTACAGTTAGTTAAAGTATAGCTGATAAGATAAGTCAAAATCAGATTTTATCTCTTAGATTAGTATATACCAAGTCATATAATTCTACAAGAAAGTAAATTCCTATCTTTTATAAAATTATAGTGGATAAGATAAGTTAGAATCGGATAAATAGATAAAATTTTAATTACCTTATATTATTCTAAACTTTACTCTTAACTCAAATTACATCCTTATTATATTATTCTAAAATTTCTTTACTATATCAATCAACTTTCCTCTTAACTCAAGTTATCAAATTACCATCTTATTATTCTCCTAAAGTTTCTCAACTATATCAATAAACTTTTCACTAAACTCAAGTTATCATCTTATTAAGTCAAAAGATAATTACCTTATTTTCTCTTAAACTTTCTTCTTAACTCAAATTACCATGCTATAATTTTCCTAAAATTTCTCTATTAGATTATTATTCGCTAAAATTTCTTTTCAAGCCAAATTTCTTATTTGAATACTCTTCTAAATTTCAAGTCCTAACATATAGTTTAAAAAGAAAATAAATAATCTTATATATACATAAGTGTAAATCGTTTGGCTTGAAAAAAAGAGAGCAAATTGTTAGCTAGATTTTTCATTAGCGCTTTTATTTGAAACTTTATTTTGCATGTTATGATAGTTTTGTCACTATTTTTTTTGTTAAGTCTTTAATTGTATGTTAGTATTTAATTGATTTTATGATTTTAGAATGCATAATTGATTTTATGATTTTCGAATGCAGCCTTTGGCCTAGTAAGAACGGAGGATGTTGTGGATCGGTTAATTTTAAAGGTTCGTTTTATTGTCGAGCTATTTAATTATAAAGGTATTATTTTATATTTAAATTTAAGTAATTTATGTTTGTTACTTTCATTAGCACTTGCTTTTCAAACTTTATTTTTCATATTATGATAGTTTTGTCACTATTTGTTTTTTTAAGCTTAAGTGTATGTTACTGTTTGATTGGTTTTATGATTTTAGAATGATTGATTGATTTAACGATTTTAGATGTAGCCTTTTGTCTGGAAGAACGGAGGATGTTATGAATCAGTTAGTTTTAGAGTTGAGTTATTTTAATTGTTTTAGAATGCAACATTTTATCCGAGAAGAACGGAGGAGGCTTTGGATCAATTAGTTTTAAAGGTTCGTTTCATTATTGAGGCTATTTAATTATAAAATATATTATTTGATATTTAAATTTATTTAATTTATGTTTATTATTTTATATTAAATATAGTCGAAAGATATATTAAAAAGCTGCTGTATCATTATATTTAATATCTTTTTAAAATATTACTATGTTGCCGCTGCAAAATGCGGCTTATTGTCCTAGTTCATGTAATATTATAGCGAATCTGTACATCATGCGGGTTATAAGCTACTATCTAAATCTATAAATTTACTATTATATAATAGACGGAACATTGAAATTTTGGTCGTCGGTATCTGTTTTTTAGTACACGCTGATTTTACCTAATTACCCTTACTTATATATTTAAAAAATATAATTTTCATTTACCTAATTTGTAATATCCAGTATTTTCGGAAAATATTATAGTTATTATTTCACTGTTTTACGTGAGTTTTCCAATTTGGAGGAATAAAATTATGGATATTTTATTCATGTATGATGTTTTCTCGTTCGTAAAGGGATTACATGTTAATTGAAAGTTCGGTATCGATCCCTGTCCGTGAAAGTAATTATTTACTTTTACTATTTTCAGAAGTTTTATTTAAAGCTAATCATTTTATCGTTATCGGTAAATTGAGGTCATTTTAAAATTTTATGGATCGACAAAAATATTTTATCCGTATCAAATTTTACTCGGTATTTTATCTGGGTCCACCCTGATATCGGGTGAGTTGTGAAAATATTTAAAATAGCATCTTACGATCGTTTTATTACGTGTTAAATGAAATACTATTGTATTATTTCATTTGGAGATGTTTCTGGTCATAAAGGTTACGTGATAAATGTTACTTGTGGTTTAGTAAGGATCAAAAAATTTTCGAAAAATTGTAACATGTTTAAAATGCATTATTGTGAAATTATATGCTATTTAGACGCGTGTCTAATAGCGTATGTTACGTGTTGCGTGTTCTTTCTCGTTTTGCGTGAATTGACAAGTTTTATAATTATTTTCGGGGCTTATTATAAATTTAGAAAATGTGTCGGTTTATAAAAAGTTATCGGATCAGGCCTCATCGGGACGTTAAAAGCCCACAAAATTCATGTTTTTTTTATAAAATTGTGGAACTTTCAAATATTTTATATTCTCGCATTTTTGGAAAGTTCGTAATTTTTAGAGAATTTTGGCATAATTTTTATAATTATTGGAAATAAAATTATTCCCCGTTAATTATTAATTTTGGGCTAATTATTTATTTTAAATGATATAATTAGGCCCCAAATGATTTTAGAGGTATATTTTTGTAAATATTAATAAATTTTAATTATTAATAAATTTTATAAAAAATCAGAAAAATAAATTAAAAATTAGAAAATTCTCTCAAAATTAGGGTTTATGTTCATGAAACTGTGCAAAAATGAAACCATGATTCTGAGTTGATCTGGAAAGCAAAGCATACCATATTTATAATCAAATCGAAGCTTGTTTGAAGCTCTATCAGATTATACCATCAAAACCAGTGAACGAGGTATGGAATTCAAATTTCGATTTTAGGGTTTATATCAAAAATTGGGGGTTTTTAATATGTTGATTTTCCGTTGATTTTGATGTTACAAATAGCCTTATTTGGTTGTTTAGAGCAAGTCCAAGAGTGTCTTAGTAGATGCCCTATAAATATTATTAAATATTTTCTCCTAGTAGACATTATTTGAACACATGTACTCCTGCAATAAGCCTTATATTTATGCCATATTATTATAATAATAATAATATATTTAAAATGTAATTATGGAGGGAAGAAAAAAGAAGTATGTGAAAAAGATGAAACAATAATTTTTTATTGTTAAAAGTAAGATAAGACTAGTCTAGGACAGCCTTAAAAATAGGGCAAATAAGAGGTGTCCTAGGATTTTAAGGCAATGTTAGAACACTGTTGGAGCTCTCTTTTTACTCATTTTCCTTAAATTTTAATTTAGGACACCACTTAAGGCATCTCTTGGACTTGCTCTTATAGCCGATTTAAGTATGTAATTGTAGTGTTAATGTTTGATTTTGGGTGAGGCGAGTTGGAGCTTTTTCTACTTTCTTTAATTCGATTTTTTGGATTTCTGAGTGATTGTTTACTAGTTATGTTTACTCAGTTAAGTTTGAATGAATTGCAGCGTTATCTTGAGATTTTAATCGTTGATTTTTGTAGTGTTTTGATCGATAACGTGGTTTCGCCGGATTTTGCTCGAAGGCTGCCGGTTTCCATGGCGGGTTTCGTCGGGATTCCGATTCACGACTCTGTTTGTGATGTTGATTGTTGTTTCTGGGTTTCTGTGAGGTTCCTGAGTGATTTGGAATCGAAAATCAGCCGAAACCATAACATTTTGACCCCGTATAGGGCTTGCCGAAACTCAACTGGGAAAAAACAAGGTCACCGGCCGGTTTCTAGGTTTTCCAGAATCCGGCGGTGTTCTTCGTCTTTTCCGGCGAAGTTCTTCAGCTAGCCACCATTTGATCCGTTTCCCTCAAACTCAAAATCAAGCTGATGTTTTTGAATTTTGTTTATTAAAATAAATCAAAATTCTATTCTTTTATTCCAAAAATATATTTTAAATCCAAAAGTAAATTTGGTTAATTATTTTAAATAATTAACTAAATTACTTTTAATTCCAGAAAATTATTTTCTTTATTATTTTCAAAAATCTTAATTTTATTTAATTATTATAATTTTATATTAGTTAATTATTTATTTATAAAATTAGTTGATTAATTCATTTAATCAATTAATTTTATTTATAAATAGTTAAATATAATGTAATTATTTGTAGTTAAGTCAAATAAAGTGTTAAAAATCATTTTAGCTTTTAAAATTTTACGATATATTGAATGATCAATTAATATTATTATTAATTGATTTATTCTTATTTTATTGACAGTAATTAGACAGTTTGTCCGTTTTTAACGAAATGAACAAGTCTAGACTTAGAAAATTATTCTGCTTCTATTAAAAATACTTTCGAGACCCAAATTCTTTTGTAGCAAAAGGTCGACTATTTTACAAACATTGTTGAGATGGATGTTTACCGAATAATCTTATTTTGACCGATTTTAATTTTAAACACACTGAACAAAATCTTTTGACAAACCAAGTTACATGTTACATTAATTATGTGCTTACGTGAATTATGTGTGTAGGCGCATTATATGTTTATGTGCTCAACTGTCGATAGTTGCGTGATTAATTGTTTCCCGTAATTACTCCGTATAAGGGGTTATCGTATGGATAGACGACAGGTTTATAGTTGAGTAGTCTGTCGAGTAATTATCGTTTAAATGAATAAAGTAGTATCTTTTAATTATAGATGCGAGTCATTCGAGATGTTTGGAACTAGACAGATTGGAGAAAGAGTAATCGACTAAGATTGTATGTCAGGCTTATAGCAACCGAAGGAACGGTAGATCAAAGATTATTTGAATAAATGAGGGTAATGTGATGAGATGGCAAAATGAGATATTCTCATTATTTCGGATGTGCATAATTGCTAAGGACCAAAGGCAAGTACCCTTTACCTTCTTATTGTTATGCAGGTATCTTTCCCCTATTCTCGGTCCAGAATAGGTGAATATTTATATATCCAGAAGAATTAAGCTATCTTTTTATGAATATAAATGTTGATTCTCTTCAGTATTGCAAGTACTTTTTTTTGAATCTTTTCAATGTTGCTCATATGTTATTACTCCAGCCCTTGCAAACATTTTCTATTGATATGCAATAACATTGTTAATTCAGAATAGATAACTGAAGTTCCAGTTATCTGTGAATTCTTTTCTGATATAAAATATGGAATAATTGTGTATTGAGGTTATATCCTGTGGTACTATTGGGGTTTTACCCAAGTATGAAGGATTATGATGATGGTTTGATATTCAAGCATCCCAATTGTATTGGAATGCTAATCTAAGGATTGGGCAAGGTGCGTAAGAGGCTAGTATAACTAGTCCATCGTGGTTGTATATTGTTTGCTAATGTCTAGTGGGACTAGACTAGCGTTGTAGGCCAATGTGTGCCTGGGTACCCTTAGGATAGTGGATCTATGCGGAAGGGCATAAGGTCTGGACTAATACACCGACTAATCAGCGGATTTAGTGCCGAGAATAATTTATAGTGTCCAATCTAATTTATTGTTGATCGCCATTTTGGCACCTAAAATTTCAAAAGTATATGGGTAAATGGAAGAGGTACTTTATGCCTTTAAGGTTGCTCTTGATTCAGTTAGTACCTCTTGATATTTATTGTTCCCTCCTGCAGTTATATTGTTTCTTCGCTTCAAAGAGATTAATTGTCATGAATGTTCTACTTGATAACACATATCGGTTTTTATTTTAAAAACCCGTAGAAGTTTTGAAGCTTTCAAGTTATGCTTTTGATATACTTGCTGAGCATTTATTTCCCTCATACTTGCCTGTTTAAATTTAACCTTCCAGTGAAAGGCAGATTGGCGAGATTTATCTGCATAGTTCAAGAAAAAAAGAAAAAGAAAGATGCATTTGTGAAGATGGTTTCATTCAGGGTATGCGGGAATGGTGTAAGTATTGTTGTATTAAGTTGTTTTCTAATTATATTAGTTATGATATCATTTATTTCGGCCTAGTATACTTCTTTTCGAAATTATACTAGCGGGTTAAATTTTAAGTTTGGAATTGTTGAAAAGAGTAATAAAGGAAAAAGGAAATTTTTATTAATGTGGATTTTGGACCCTTGTTTCTAGAACTCTAACCTAAAAGATCTTGGTGGAGTTGGAGTCTGATATAATATTTCAATTGCTGAATAATTATTAGTGATTATTTATGGTTAAAAAGGTTTTATTAGGTTGAGATTTCAGTGACTACCAAATCTTTTGACCACGGATTTGGGGGCGTCACATAATTACCCTTACTTATATATTTTGAAAAAAAATATTTTTCATAAAAAGTTTTTTATACATTATATAAATATATCACATGCAGTTACCTCTTTCGATCAAAACATGTTACATTTTCTATTTTTCTTAACTAAAACGCATCTATTTCAGAAATATCATGGGCAAAACACGTTAATCAATTCCATTTTTCAACTAAAATACCAATTACCTTTTTCAACTAAAACATGTTACCTTCTTTATTTTTTCCAGCTAAAACATCTCATTTTCCAAAAATATTACGGGCAACTAAAACTTCTCATTTTTCAAAAATATCACGGGCAAATAAAATATTTATTTTTCCAAAAATATCATGGCAACTAAAATATCTCTTTTTTTCCGAAATTATCACGGGCAAGTCTATTTAATAAAGTAGAATAATAATAATAATATAATTATTAATAACTAACCAATTAGCTTTTTTTATATCATGGGCAACTAAAATATCTCTATTTTCCAAAAATATCACGGTAAGTCTATTTAATAAGGTAGAATAGAAATATACTATATCTTATAATCATCGATACACATTCGGAAATACTATACACTATATTTTTTGGTCATTATTAGAATATAAAAAAAATTGTTACCTGTCTCTTTTTAAACCTTTATAATAATTCTGATTATTTTAAAAAATTGGTACCAAATTTAACATGTTTAATTATTTCAAAGATATATTCTAATCAAAATACATATAACTTTTCTAATTTAAACACATACTTTAGGACCTACTTACTCTTTCAATATTCGATTTTCAGTCATTCTATTCAATAAAATAATAAATAAATAGTATCATAATTAATAGTAACTAATAAATTATCCTTTTTAAATAAAATATGTTAACATATTTTTTTTCAAAATATAACCTATTTATTTATAAATGCAACAACTTTTCGAAATTAGTTTAACTTATTAAAAGCAACTCGTACATCGCACGGGATATAAATTAGTTTATTATATAAAAATTGAAACATTGAAAATTTTAGTTTTCAGTTTTCGGTCACTTTATTTAACAAATAGTAGTAAAATAATATAAATAATGGTAACTAGCCGATTGAGTTTTTTTTAATTAAAACACGTTATTTAATAAAATAAAATAATAATAATTACAATTACTAATAACTACCCAATCTCCATTTTCATCTAAAACATATTATCTTCTCTTTATTTTCTAACAAAAACCCGTCCTTTTCAAAAATAACATGAGCAATTTTATTTAATAAAATAAAATAATAATGAAATAATTAAAATTCCCTTCCTACGGCATATTCAATGGTTAACACTTCTATTTTGGACGTCCAATCCAATTCTTTATAAATCAAAACTTTTTCGAAATAGTAAAGTTGTAACTAAACTGAATTTTTGATATCGGTAAATGACTTTGATGATGGTTTGATTAAACTTTGGGGATCTCATCATATACAAGTATGAAAATCAAGATTCCGAGATTACGCTGAGTCTTTATACTGAAAATAAGTGTATATAAAAGTCGTTAGTTTTTGAAAAATCCTATTCTTTAAAATAGTCATCTTTTACGAGCAATCAAGGGATACAAGAATTATTCTACAATCAAGAAAATTATGAGAACTGGGACTCCACAATTATAAAAGAATTCAAGTACTACAATGATAAGGATTTACGACGAAAAGGAGTTGCACCATGAAACGCTTTTAGACAAATCATCGAATGCACGTAAGAAATTGGACGAAGGGCATAAGTTGCCTAATAAACAAGTAAAGTGGACATGCAAGGCATACAAATTCCATGCAACCAAGTGAATTCTAGCTAACTAAACCCATCGAAAGTCAACTAAAAACTAAACTAGAAGTAAAAACAAGGTTCCAAGTTTGAAGGGTGTATAAGTACTAAAGGTACCACCAACTTATGGATCAAGACCTATGTCTAGACTTTAAAGAATTGAAAGTGTAGCTATATACATTATATCTATACATATTTATACTAAACTATAATAAGTAAAACATGGTATAATTGTTGGTAGTTTGGTTCAACTACAGAAAAAATAGTGATCTTTAGATTTTTAGTAAATAAATCACAGCCGTTAGATCTATGCTAAAGAATATTCTCTATTTTTGTTATTTTATCAAAGGTCAAGGTTCGATTTCCCACAACAACAATATTAATAATATTCACTATTTATGCTATTTTACCAAAGACCAAGGTTGGATTCATCACTACAACAATATTAAAAATATTCTCTATTTAGGCTATGCAACCAAAAATACAAGTTTGAATCCTCTTAACAGCATATCACATTGCACCGTTCTCTCGTTAATACAATAAATTTTTAATTTTACTTGACAAAAGAAAACAAATTATAAATCCTCATTTTTTTTATTTGAAAAGAAGCTATTACGGCATTACTACACTTCTTTATAATAAATAAATAAAACAGATAGGTTGTTATGGTTCTTCATAACCATCTTTCTCCAAAATTATTTTTACTGCAAAAATAAACATTTTTTATGACATTGAGGTGTCGAAAAAAATTGATTAAGATAATTTAAAGATAAATGCTGCTCACAAGTTT
>PHNY01147966.1:0-10147 GCA_003724115.2 Anethum foeniculum
GGAGGATACGCGGGATGTTAGGTGACGGTCTAAGATCGTTTAAATCTATTTTTCTAATTTTCCTAGAGTTTCATCATTTTAAATATTAATAATTAAATTATATTTTAACGTATTGTAAGTAGAAAAGGTATTTGAATTTATAGGGAAGAAGAATTCAAATTTATACGAAAATCTTTTTCTACGAAGAATTGAGTTAGTATTCGAATTTATAAGGAAAAGAGTTCAAATTCGTATGAGAATCTTTTTTAGTAAGAATCTGGTATTCTAATTTATAAAGAAGAGGATAGTAGCTGTCGGCCAATATAAATCAGGAACGAAATATATATTTCATCCAAATTTTTTACCTAATTATTACTCTTTAGTTTATGTATCTGTGTACATCTTTTATTTCTTTAGTTTTACATCTCTTACTTGATCGATTATGTTATCCATGTTATTGATATTTGTTTTACTTTGATACCGGTTAGATCCATAGTTCAAGAATACATTATAGTACATTGATTGCTTGGATAGGAAATTGGACAGGAAAATGGAAGCTTAAAAATTAATCAAAAATATCAACTAGAATCGATCAAAAATGTCAACAAGGAAAAGGTACATCTTATTTTAATATTTTTTTAAATATTTTTTTGTTGTTTGTAATTTAAATTATTATGAATTGATATTGTAAGTTTTAGTCAAGTATTGATGAATCTATGATTATTTTACCATTCACAAAATTTTATATTTTGTGTAGGAGAATGGTCCCTGGCAAACCGGTTTGCCAGGGACCTGTTTCGTAACAAACGGTTTCTAAGCCGTTGGATCAACCATCCAACGGCTCTGATTTTAAAAAAAAATACACGTACCCTGGACATTGTCCGCGGTACGGGTGAATTACAGTTTTGCCCCTCAGCATGTACCCTGCCCCCTGCATACACACTAATTACATTAATTAAAATAGCCCATACTGTCACGTCACCCGTACCGCGGACATTGTCTAGGGTACGTGACTAAAAGCAATTATCCCATACCGCGGACATTGTTCAGAGTCCGTGTTAATTTTTTTTTAAAATCAGAACCGTTGGATGATTGATCCAACGGTCTAGAAACCGTTTATTACGAAACAGGTCCCTGGCAAACAGTTACCGGGGACCGTGCCCCGTTTGTGTAAGCTAAGTTATGTTACATCGTGTGTGGTGGATTATTAACCATTTATATGATCTACAGGTAATTCACTAACCAATCTATTTTACGATTATAAACCTGCTTCCAGAATTTTAGTAAAACACTTTTTATTAATATATGTTCTTTTCGAAAATTAAAGTGTGTGTACGAAAACATGAAAAAGAACATGGAGGTAGGATATTATTGTGCATGTTTAGGGCTCTTTATTTCAGCTTAAACGGGCTCAAAGCCCAATTTACATTCTGCTCAACTGTTTGGCAAAAATAATAGAACGTCATTTTTTCACATAAGCCAAAGTGGGTTTTCTTCACTTTCCACCTTCTTCGTTTTCGTTCTGCAGCGGAGCGGTCCTAAGTTTATTTGCATTTGTTTCTTCTTTACCTCATTTTACTTTTATTATTTATATTTCAATTGTTTTAAACTTTTAAATTTTAAACTTTTTTTTTAAAGAAACGAGTTACTCTAAAACCTCAAATATTAGAAAAAGACCATTTTCAAGATTTTATATTAATATTTTTAACACTCCCCTTACTCGAAAGTCCATTTATGAGTCGAAGAGTTGATTACAGGCGCCCATTTTTTTAGCGTAACTTTGACTTTCATGTCCATAATAAATTACGAAAATTTTGGGGTAACATGGAGTTGAACTAAGTATTAAAATATTAATATAAGATCCAAAAAGGGCATTTTCCCTAACATCTTGAGATTTTAGAGTAACTGGTTCCTTCAAACTTTTAATTCTAAATTTATATATTAAAATTATTATATTAATTTTTTTAAAAATAAATAAATTATAACTTATAAGTTATGATTTACCAAACACATTATCAACTTATAAGTAAAATTATCCAAACACTCAAATAACTTATAAGCAATAATTTACTTATCGCTTATATGACACTTTTTAACTTTAAGTTATAAGTTAGATTTTTTAAGAAACCCCAAACGGCCCCAATTGTCATTTTGATCTTTGTAAAAGTGCTACTCAATGAACACACAGTAACTCGTGCACAATATGTGAGTTATCGTCCACTCTCTGTAATAGTGTTGTTTATTTAATATGTTAATGCAAAATATTTGATTTTCAAGTTATGTAATTCAATCAAATTTAATCCGAATTTAAATTTTTGTGTTGTTTTATACAAAAAAGAGAAATAATATACGCTAGAAAAATATGTTAAGAAATACAAAATAAATTTTTTATTCTTCGGCCAATTCAATTTTTCAAATTATTATTTAAATAATTTATAAAATATTACTAATATTTATTCATAATTTTTAGTCCAAATTATGAAATTAATTTCTAAAATATTTTAAAAAAATCATTTCGGTGCCGCCGCGACTAGTTTATTTCATAAGAAGAAACGTAAAAATAAGAATCCAATAATTAATTTGCAACACTATAGAATAAGAAAAGAAAACTACAGTTTCTTCTTATTTTTTTCACATAATTTGCTATATTGATAATTATTTTTGAACAAAAAGGCAAAGAGAACTAAATAATAAAAACGCAAAGAGCATTGAAAGAACGCTAATAAAAAAAACACGCTATTAGTTTTATATAATTCACTTATGTTGACACTTTTAGTTCATTTCCTGAGTTAACCTAGAGAGGGCAGAGGCTTCACCGGTAGTAAAAAAGCAAGTTCGTGAAATTTATTGATGTCAGGGGCGTTGAGAAGTCGGCTGCGTGGATTGGTACTGCGAGGGGGTGTTTCGAATCTCACGACCACATATTTATCAAGAATAAATCAGTGCCATGCAGTCTCGTCTTTCTTGCAGGTCTCTCAGTTTGGAGAATATTCTACATGCAGATACAATGAACTGAAAGAGGAAGCAAAAGGATCAGGAGGATCTGATTCTCAGCGAACGGTGCGAAAGTGGAAACAAGCCATAAGGAAGCAAATCGCTGACGGAGATGTTATTGATTTGCATGACCTTCTCTTTACCAAAAACAGGGATTACCTCGTCAAATATAAAGATAATCAAAAGGTAGATACCTAAAATTCTACTTGTTTTCATGAAAGAATGTTGTTCTGGTTCATAATTTATTTATTCTTATGCGCTGAAAATGTGTTTATTTGCTAAAACATTAAGATTCTAGCTAGAAATTGTCTATTAATCTTTATGATTGAAGTGGCAATGTAATGGGATAGAATAAGTAAACTTAGGATAAAATATACAAGTTTTTGTAGGAAAAATATGTACTTTCAAGTATTTATAGAATGTAATGTATTTATAAAGACTACGAAGGAAAAATGCAAATATGAGATTCTGTCAGTAGACCAAGTTCTAAGGCTAGGCCATTTCATGGCCTTAATAGGCTGAGCATTTGTGTACTGTATATGTTGTAGGTTAAAGCTGAGCATTTGGCCGGGAAGGTTATTGTTTTATATTTCTCGCTGCTAAGTGCCGATCCTTCTTCCACGAGAAAATATATAACAGTGTTGGAGGATCAATACAGTCAATTACATCATAGCAATGGTTTCGAGATCATTTTTGTTGCTGCTAAAGATGTTAGTCACAAACATGTTCCTCGCAGAGACTCTCGAAAACAATTCGAAGAAATGTTCTCTCCTATGCCATGGGCTGCCATCCCATTCTCAGATATACCATCCAGTAAAAGTTTGCTTAGCAGAGGGTTCCCTAAATTATATTGTTATTGTCCTAGATTATTGATTGTTGATTCGACGGGAATGGTTTTGCAATGTGATAACTATGCTTATGATACTCTTGAACGTTATGGATCCTTAGGGTATCCTTTTAGTGATGAAAGGATATTCGAACTGATATCAGAAGACGATGATTCAATTGCGAAGCCCTCCTTGCACACTCTTCTGGCTTCCCCTCAACGTGATTATGTGATCTCAAACAAAGGAGACAAGGTAAATTTTTCTACACTTCAATATGTTGCATGATTACTGAAATCGTTGTAACTAAATCATCTTGTAGTATTATATTTTAAAACTTTGACATAGTTTCTGTTTCTGCATATTATTAGTTTCCTAGAATACTTTCAAATCTCATTTCTTCCTTTCCAACCTTTCCTAATCTCTAATCCAGATACCCTATTAGTGTTTTCCAAGATAGGTTTTTTTCCGATTAGTTATTAACAAAATATAACAGAAAGAGATTTTTAGTTGCTCTGAAACCTTAGAGTCTTTCTTTATTTTTCATTAGTGAGCCAGACATCACCTGCTATTATGTATTTACTATTTACGCTTAATCTCCTCTCTACTCCATGTAAGCTCTTGTACAGGTACTCTTTTAAACGTGGGAGTTCTTTAATAATTTTGCTGAAATGTTGTAATTTTTAACTTCATTCAGGTACCTATTCATACTCTTGAAAATAAGGTGGTAGCATTATATTTTTATTCCCGTGCCTCCTATTTTAAGTCAGAACTTAAGCTGGCTTATGAAGAACTCAGAAAGAATAAGAATTTTTTTGAGATTGTGCTCATTTACGATGATTCTGCGTATAAAAAAAAGAATCATATTGGGAAATATTTAAGACTATGCCGTGGTTGGCACTTCCTTATAATGACCCGAATAATAAAAAATTGACGCGGATTTTTGAGCATAACTCATGTAAAGCTCGTCTTGTGATTTTTGGACCTCATGGCAAATTTATTGATCCCTATGGGGCTGAAATAATGCACACGTTTGGTATTCGAGCGTACCCATTCACCTGTGCAGCAGCTGTGAAATTAGAGATTGAGAAAACAAGGGATTTGAGATTGGAGATGCTCTGGGAGCCAAGCGCAGTGCTAACTGGTAAAGATGGGTACAAGGTAAGTTGTATTAATATATTGGTATTTTCCTTGTTATATATATCTCAGTTCTAGACCGTATTTATAATTCAAAACAAAGATAGAAAGTAAGAAGCAGAGTACATTTAAAGCCTAATTGTCAACTCGGGTTTTATAGGTTCCTTTCTCTCAACTTTCTGGGAAAAGAGTGATTGTAATTCTTAACAATCCAGAAGCTCGTTTTCGTGGAGAGGAGTTCCTAAACATGTTAAAAGAAATGTATCTTCTGTGTAAGGGTACATGTTATGAGTTTGAAGTTATCCATATAGTTGACGAAGGAAAGGAATCATCTGTTGCCAGAAAATGTCTTGGAGAATTTCCGTGGCTGGTATCATGTGCAAATGAGTTTTCGTTGCCAGGCAACTTCTTTTCCTTTTCTTCAAGTGAATACCACTATTTCAATTCATTTGTTTTCTTTGATCAAGATGGAAAAGTGACTAGAAAAACTTTGAGTCCTCGGTCTAGCTTTAGAACTTTAGAGTTCCCCTTTTGTGCCAATGGTATTGAAAAGGAAGCCTGGGAACAATTACGTATGTTCATTCCATGGAGAGACCCGTGGATGGACTGCGATAAGCAGCAGATCTATACATTAGACAAAATGAATATTCCCGTGAGTGCCAGAGATTCTAAATATTAAATTTTGTTTTGTCAAACCTCAGTACTGTAAGCTCCTTGAGATTTTAAGTTTATTTTCTTCCATTTATATTTATATTATCGTCAAACACTTGCTTTTCTATTACAAAAATATCACTTTTTCTCTGAAGTATTGTATTCTTATGTCAGATAGCATAGTAAACATAACTCGTATGTTTAGGCTCCTTTGGCAAATTATTATGCAAAGTAATATTCATAATTTACAGATAAAATTTATTTTCTATATTTATTAGCATAGGAAATTAAATGAAGAGACCGTTTCTAGATAAAGATCGCGGAAACCACTTAAATGATTTTGTAATATACTATTTTTCTATTTTCGGATAATACACTGCTTCGTCTTTTGTAGTCTGCATCAACTCATTTACAATGACTGCACCGTGTTGAGCACATTCTGCAAAGAAACATAGTACTTGTCATCACGTTATGCACGATTATACAAAATTGTTTTTGTTCTTCTGTAAAAACATGGTGTTGATGAATATGTTATGTACGATTTACACTAAGTTCTGCACCATTCTGCAAAAACATAGTGTTCTGCATCGTGCTGCACTGTGTTATGAACGATCTTACACAATTGTCTTTGTTCTTCTGCAAAATTATGGTGCAAGATCTGAGTATTTTACATTAAGTTCTGAAAAAATAGTTTCCATTACTATGTTGCACACAATTCTGCACATTTTTTATGCCTGCTAATGCATTTTAATACCTTCCCGCAAGAAGTTTCTAACAAGTGCCTCAATTGTTCTTGACATGATCAAAGTGCCTCAACCGAAAACAAGGATCGTACGTGATTGTGTTTAACTGGCAAAAAAAAAAAAAAAAAACAAATTGTAAAGGGAAACAACATTCTTGTCTTTGCTATAACTTCTTCTGCTCGATAGCCTCTAGATTTGACATTATAAACATCATATCATATGCAGAATAACTGATTATAATATCTGTTATAACTGAATAATACCAAATGGAATAATTTCGGAATACTTAACAGATTTATAATAGGGTTGTGATATAGAGTTCAGCATAAAGAAAGAAATAATATGAATAAAATCCAGTAACATTAAACACCAACACAAAGCTTAAAAAACTCATCATCTTCAAAGAAGGCACCCACTCCCCTGCATTGATTGATCAATTATACAGTTCTATTGATTTTTATCATATGCTCGCCTTCTTAATAGAATTGATTGGTAGCTTCTCAATGGGCTTCACATAAATTCCAATAGTCTCTATGCCTTCAGACAAATACGTTCCAAAGAATCCGCAGAATTTGCTACGACCTACATTATAGCTGAACTCCGTCTCAGTTTCTCGATTCGAAAATGTAATCTTTATTGGTCTTGCTTCGAATGGTCCGTAAATGTTTTTGTTTGTATGAAAAGTAACCGATCTCAAATTTGTTGGAGCGGCTAGAGATCGTTGTCGTCTGTACTTGCCGCTTACTCCAGTAATGAATTCAGATGGATAATCAAGCGTAACCTGCATTATACAATGTACGTGAACAAATTATCGTACACGACACGACTTGAACAAAAACTGAGATTCTTAAACTTTGATCAATGGGTACTTACCGTGTCTAAGGAGTTACTCCCTATAGCACTACTACTGCCGATCTTTTCAGATAGAACAAGCTTGTTTCCTCCATTCTCTGCGTACAGAATTTGAATATTGAAAATGCTACATTCACCTCGAAAAATAAAGATTTGTGCAATTTCAGATTTTCCTTGGTGATCAAAAGCTTTTCCCTGGGTGCACCATGTTGGTCCTGCTTTCAACATTGTAAGAAATGCAAACAAGATATACAGAATGTGAGTATGTTAAACTATTTATATAGTAGCAGGAGTTATAATTACCGAGGAAAATAGAAAGGGACGCTGAAAGACGATTCAGTTTTGAGTCCGTCAAAGTGCATTTACTGAATTTGAACTTATCATAATCTTTTAGTTAATCAATTAACTACGTCCGCTCAGTTTAACTTCACTTAATTATAAATTTTAAACCTTAAAAACATAAATTTTGTGATTCTTCACACAGTACATAAATGGGCTGAAAACTGGTAAATGAAAAAAAAAATGGAGAGAGGAGAGAGAATTTTCAGAGAGAGAAAAGTTTCCGTAAGAGTCATTTTCAAAAAAAGAATACCGCTACATCCACAAAATTAAATGCAAAATTTTTGTACAAAATGACATGACAAGTGAGGTGAGGCAAAAAAAAAAAATTAAATGCAAAATTTTTGTACAAAATGACATGGCAAGTGAGGTGAGACAAAAAAAATTTGTACGCAATTTTGTGCATGAAGCTTTCCTTCAAAAAAAACTCTTAAGATTTTAAATCATTCAAGGGATGAGTCTCAACAAGATAATCAAAATTGAAAGGAGGATAGGTGGTTGAAAGAAAGGGAGATCACCGTGAAGTTCATCTCTGCTTATGCTAACTACGTGGACTCAGACATCATGCAAGGAGTCATCTTTGGCTTTAATCCAAATTCATGAAAGAAGCTTACTAGACGTGAAAGCCAAGTCTCAATGGAGGGGGCAAAGATCAAAACCAAGTCGAACAACAGTGAAGAAATAGTTTGTGGAGATGGTAAAATTAAATAGTGAACAAGTGTTTTGAGAACTAAACAAAATTTCAATGATTCATAGAATCTGAAGGAGTTTCAGAAGAAAAAAACAGATCCTGGTTACCACCAGAATAAATTTTTTATTTTTATTATAACATATTTGAGATTTTAGTTTTTATAGTAAGCGGGGAAATAGCTCAATTGGTAGAGCAATAACTCGTTTATCGATATGTATCATACGTGATCTTATTGGTTTCTTGCTGAAACAAGTTTCGAGGTTCGATTCCTATTTTTCTAAGATGACAGATAATGATTTTCCAGGCTCACTATTTTTTAGCTAAGTAATTTAAATTTCAATCCTTACTATTTCTTTCATAATAATATTCAAACAATTGAAATTTGACAACAATCAAAACAGAAAAGTTGGTGTTAAGAAACCAGTTACTCTAAAACCTCAGATGTTAGAGAATGACCCTTTCCAGGATCTTATATTAGTATTCCAACACTCCCCCTCACTCGAGAGCCCATTTATGGGTCGAAGAGTGGATTTATAGTAAATCCACGGGCGCCCGTCTTTGGGGCATAACTTTGCCTTTCGTGTCCATAATGAATTGTGTGAATTTTGGGGATAGCAGGGAGTCGAACCTGAGTCCTCCCGTCAGCCTGAGCTCTGAAACTATGTTTAGGAACCAGTTACTCTAAAACCTCAAGGTGTTAGAGAATGACCCTTTTCAGGATATTACATTATATTTTAACACTCCCCCTCACTCGAGAGCCCATTTTTGGGTCGAAGAGTGGATCACGGGCGTCCATCTTTGGGGCATAAATTGCCTTAGTGTCCATATTAAATTGTGAGAATATTGGGGGTGGTAGGGAGTCGAACTTGAGACCCCTGCCGACCAGAGCTCTGATACCATATTGAAAACCAGTCCATCTAAAACCTTAAGGTGTTAGAGGAAGACCCCATATGGATCTTATACTATATATTCAATACTCCCCCTCACTCGAAAGCCCATTTTTGGGTGGAAGAGTGGATCACGGGCACCCATCTTTGGGGCATAAATTGCCTTCGTGTCCATAATAAATTGTGAGAATATTGAGGGTGGCAGGGAGTCGAACCTGAGTGCTCCCGCCAGCCTGAGCTCTGATACCATGTTAAGGAACCAGTTACTCTAAAATCTCAAGGTGTTAGAGAATGACCCTTTTCAGGATATTACATTATATTCTAACAGTTGGACTTAAGTATCTGGATTCTTGTAACTAAAGAAGTCGGAAGCTGGATTTGAATATGCCGAAGAAGGGATGAAGATAATCAACATTTTGTACCCAATTTTGTCGGAAGGATGAGTCTTGCTGAAACAAGGTTCGAGGCTTACTAGACGTGAAAGCCAAGTCTCAATTGAGTGGGCAAAGATCAAAACCAAGTCGAACAACAGTGAAGAAATCGTTTGTGGAGGTAGTAAAATCAAATAGTGACCAAAGTGTTTTCAGAACTAAACAAAATTTCAATGAATCATGGAAATCTGAAGGACACTACAAGAAAAACGGCTTTTTCTTACCAACAAATTGGTAGGAAAATGCCTAAAATTGGTAGGTTTTACCTCAATTCCTACCGGAAGCTTACGGTAGGAATTGCTTAAGTCGGAATTGCTAACCGGTAGGAATTGATGGTGGATTTTTAAAAGGACCCACTTGCTTACTTATCATCCATGTTGGCTCGTCACATGGGCGGCCACGTCATTCTTCCACGTCACTATTGACTTGCGTCAATGAGTATTTTCTACCAACCAATTCCTACCACCAAAAATTGAGTGGTGGTAGGTTTTATGCTAAAAGGTTATCAAGACCCATTTCCTACCAGTCAATTCCTACCACTTTTAATTATTTCCTACCAGTTATAACCTACCGCAGTCAATGATTTATGGTCAATTTTCTGGGTTTTGAATGGTAAGGC